>PVLD010005512.1:0-111384 GCA_004027595.1 Dinomys branickii | reverse complement strand
GCTAGGAATTGAACTGAGGACCTGGCACTTGCCAGGCAGGCATTTGTGCCGCTGAGCTACATCCCCAGCCCCTGTTGGTGTCATTTATGAGTTAACTAGCTCTTTGATGTCCTACTTAAAATCTACATCGCTGGGTATGGTAGCACAGGCATATAATCTCAGCTACTCAGGAGGCTGAGACGGGAGGATCACAAGTTGGAGGCCAGCCTGGGTAACTTAGTAAGACTCTGTCTCAAAATAAAATGACAAGGGTGGGGGATGTAGGGTTTTTGCCTAGCAAGGTTAGGACTATGAGTTCAATCCTTAGTACCACCCCCCTCCCCAATATACATATCCCAAATCTTAGATACTGCTGCCACTAGGTAAAAAAATTAGACAGAAATAAGTAAAAAGTCTACCTGTTTTAGCAACTATGAAACCAACTATGAAATTACACAAATTCACCAATTAAGCCTCAGTATTTGTATATAAAATAAAACAAAACAAAATTATTTCTTTTAAGCAAATAATATATAGCAAAGATATTATAAAATTAATATGCAACTACACTTTATAAAATTAATTCCAAACTACAGTGGATTGATAGGGATATATCTTGAAAAAATCACCGCAGGCCCTCAAACCCATCTGTCCCTGTGAGTCAGAGTGAGGCTTGCTGTTCAGTATCAGCTGGTTTTACTGATATCTGATTAACCCCTCAAGTCATTGTCCAGGCAATGCAAGCTAGTATTTTTTTTAAGGAGAGAGAAATACAAACTTAGGAATAAGAATAACCTGTGGTTAGATAACTTCTAGCCCCCACGAAGTAGACATTTTAAAGAAAATATAAATTACATAAATTGCCTCAAGAATGGCCAGGAAACAAAACTCACCAAAGATCACGGAAGAAACTGACCAAGCTGTCAAAGGATGAAACTTAAATGACCTTGTGAGCGAATTTGCCCTGATTTAGTGTATGGGCTGCCAAAGCGAGCACCTGTCCAGGTTTACAGAAAGGGAATGATTCCAAAGTGACAGAAACTTTTCTAGGGTGAAGATGTACATACACAAAACTTCCCATCGCATTTTAAGGGGACTAGGATAACCTGGTAATGGACTCAAACAACAAAATGTGTAGGATCTCGGGGAGGAGGGGGACAGAGCTGCACAACAGTGGGTAAGCAAACAGGAAGATGGGAACAGGCTTCCGGCCAAGGAAGAAACTTACTTTGCTCCCAGGTCTGACTCCAAAAGACGATGTTTGTTCCAGTGGAAGAAGTCACTTGAAGGTTTAATCAGGTGTCAGTGTCTTATTTGCTGATAAAGTCCTTAGTGCTTCTTTCTGCCTTCCGGGTTTGGGCTTGAGCAGACCCCCTCAGGCACTGGGACACACTCTCTTTGTCCTTACTTTGAAGTCATGGTAGAATTGTTACCAGATTTTCCTTTTGGCTGAAGAATTATTTATGAGTATGTTAATATGTACTTTATCCTTACTTTCAAAGCATTGTATTGTTATTTTCTTTTTGATTGAAGAGTAGTTGTAATTGTGACATAAAAGTGGTAATTTTTTCCTTTTAATATTTGTACTGTGTTAATAATTATTAGTTTGACAGCCAGGTGTGATGGCACAGGCCTATAATCCTAGCACTCAGGAGGCTGAGGCAGGAGGATCATTGCAAGTTCAAGGCCAGCCTGGGCTACAAAATGAGCTCAAGGCCAGCCTGAACTGCATAGCAAGACCCTGTCTCAAAAAAGCCAAAAAAATTTATTAGTTTGATACAGTTTGTATGTGTTGGGAAATTTATTGACATTTTCTTAGGCCTTACTTTTTGCCCATGTTTGTTTTTCAGTAGGTGCTGGATCATGCTGTAGAATGTTTGGTTAGAGGTGCTGTAAGATATAGTTTTCCATCAACTTTATTAATAAAGTTTCCCCAGACTTCTGTATTGACTTCTGTAATGGATTGCCCATTTTTCTCAATTTCCCTTATACATTCTAAGTGTTTTGTTTCACAGGTGCTGCTGTTACATAATTTATGTTCATGACATCTTAATTATAGATGCTTTCACTAGTAGCAAAGGACTCACTTTAGCCTGTTAAACACTATTTGCCACAGATTATACATAACATTTTAAAAAATTTCTCTGTGCTTATATAATATGCTTTTGTTTCCTTTTTCCTTCTTAAAAGCTATCTGGATAATATTGCTTGATGTGTACTCTAGGAGTTAGCATATGTGGAGAATCTTTCTGAGGACAGTTTTATTTGTTTATTTTGACAATGGTCTGACTATGTAGGCTAGGCTGGCCTCTACAGTGATCCTCCTGCCTCAGCGGATGATCAGTGCTGGGGTCATAGGCATGTGCCACTGTCTTGGTTACTTTTCTCTCGTTGCTGAGACAAAATACCCAACACGCAAAGTTACGGAAGGAAGGGAAGGTTTATTTAGCTTACAGTTTGTGGAGGACTCAGTCCATACTTGGCTGGCTCAGAGGCAGAGTGGCCATGGCAGAGGGCAAATGTGCATGGTGGCAGAGCACAGCAAAAACAACGAGCAAAAGGGAGGAATGGCTGCAAGCAGCCTCTTTCCTTCCCTTACATTGTAAACAGCCTACCCCCACCCAGGGGGTGTGTACCTCTCACACAGTCTCCATGCCCTCCTCTTGCACAGGCTCAGGATGTGTACAAAGTAAGCACCCTGGCTTCCTCCTGAGTCACTCAGCCAAACCTCCAGACTCCCCAAGTTGACACAATGGATCAACCGTAACAGCGACCATGGCTTATTTCTGCTTTTGTCACCCAGTTTCCTCTGTGCTATCACATTCTCATTATCTTATCCTTTGTCTCTCACTGGAGTCCTTTTCTTTCTGGTACCAGGAATTGAACTCACGACCTTGTGCTTGCCAGGCAGGTGCTTTGCCGCGGAGCTGTATCCCCCGCTGGAATCCATTTTTAAATGTTTTTGTTACAGGTACAGAATGAATGCTCCCGCGATAGTACCATCACTTTACTCAACACTCTTCAGCACTGTGCTTTTTCTGTGCTTCCTAAGTGTGATCTCCCTCCCTCTGGGAGAATCATGTCGTAGGCTGTTGGGGGTGTCGCCAGTGAGATGCTTCCAGGTTCCTTACGCTGCCGGGATGATAAAGCTTCTGTCTAGGTCTCATTTCCCTTATAATAAAACGGATAGCATTTCCTTTGAGCTCACTTTTTGGGGATAATGTTAGTGTGCTTATCTCCAATCTCCTTGACGGGTGAGCCAGCCTCCTTTGGGGCAGCTGCTGGGAAGCCCCCACCCTGAGTTTTACCTCTGAGCAGGTTGATGTCTTGAGTGTGGAAGCTGTTGGCCTTAGGTCAGCTCAGTGCTGCCCGGCTTTCTCATGGGTCTGTAGCCTCTCAAGGCAGGAAAGGGCTGGGTCTTTGTGTTAACAAGGCTTTCTGCCTGGAGGAACCTGCAGGTTCCAGGGTTTCACCTCTAAGTTCTTCCAAGTTACTGATCTCTAGTGTGCCAAGGAAGTATTGTTACAGTGGACCCTTAACTTACAAACTCTTGTTTGTTCCCGTGGGCTGATGGCAACTCAGGTTGTCAGAGGAAGGCTCAGGCTCCTCTACACAGCGCTCAAAGTCTCTCTCCTGTGTACAGGCGGATCTCTGGGTCCTCAGAGAGACACCGGCCCAGGATTTCTCCATTAACCCCATACAGGAAAGGGTGTTAAGATGTTCCTTCCAGATCACGTTAAGCTTAACTCTGGTTCTGAGACCATCTGGAAGCACAAGCCGCTGGCATTCAGGTCATAGCTCAAAACTTTGATTGTAAGTTAAAACTAAAAATCTGGTCATAACCCAAGTTGTCCGTAGGTCAGGCCGGTTATAACTGGAGGGTCCATTGTATTAGTAATAGTAGTGTATACACTTTTTGTCCTGACTGCCTATCAGAATTGCCTGGTGACTTAAAAAAAAATACAGATGTGCAAACATGATTTCAGATCCGCTGAGTGATTTTGATATGGAGTCCCTGGGCTAACTGGCTTCAGTGGGACATTCATCACTGATGCGTCCTTGTGGACACATCCTGTCTGGGTTCCTCCGCGGGCTCCAGGCCCTCTCTCTTCCTTCTCTTGCAATTTGGAGACCATGTCCTCCCCTTGGAAAGCATTTTGTGTCGTAGCTCCCAGTGTCTCCCTGTAGCCTGGTCTCTTCCACACTGCGCTAAGAAGAAATAGCTTTATGTTTCAGCGTTGTGTGTGGCAGCCAAGCTTCCTTTCCAACCCAGATGCAAATTTTGACCCAGTTTTATTTTTTCCTCAGTCGCTTCTGTCAGGACTGGGCGTGGGAAGTAGAAGGCAGATGCCTTTGTTCACACTGCCATCTTCCCGTGTTCAAGCTGTGATGCCTCTGCGATGTGTGGACTGTCCACCCAGCACTCCTGCTTGTGTTGTCTATGTGGCATTGCTTATGTACATTGATTTTTGTTTTTGGTGGGTTTTTTCTTTTTTTTTTTTTCTTTTTTGTCTTTTGAGACAGGGCCTCGCCATGCAGTTCAGGCTGGCCTTGACCTCACTTTGTAGCCTATGCTGTTTCTTTTTTTTTTTTGTACTGGGAATCGAACTCAGGACTTTGTACTTGCTAGGCAGGCGCTTGTGCCACTGGGCTATATACCTGGTTCGGTAGCCTAGGCTGGTCTCAATCTTGCAAGGATCCGCCTGCCTCAGCTTCCCAAGTGCTGGGATTACAGGTGTGCGCCATAATGCCTGGTTTATGTATATTTCTTACATGCACACATTTGGCACTTCTCAAAACTACAAGCATATGCATGGCTATTTTTCTCCTTGATGTCCTTATGAAGCCTTTAAAGCAAAAGCTGTGAGGGTGAAGGACCCATATAACAGGTCTTCACATTCTTTTTCCCAACCATATATTTTCTTTTCTTTTGGATACCAAGAATCAAACTCAGGACCTTGCACTTGCCAGGCAGGCGCTTGTGCCACTAAGCTACATCCCTGGCCCCTTCAACGTATTTTTGCATTTTCCTGTTATAGTCAGGAATATTTTCTCTCAGCTAATTGCCTTGTGCTATATATGTTAGTGTTGCTGAAAATGCTGTGGATAGTTCTGATTTTGATTAGAATGATATTGTTATCAGTAATACTCCTTAAGGGGCAGAGGCTCCACGGGAGAAATGCACTGTAAAGGTAGTTATAAGGTGGCTTTTGTCTGACAGACATCTACATCTAAACTTTTGAGGCGCGCTGGTAGAGCATGTTCTTTTCCCCTCCCTCCCTCTCTGCCTTCTTCCCTCTATCCCTTTTCCTCCTCCTTCCCTTTTCCTAACCCCTTCTATCCCCTCCCCTTCCTTTCCTTTATACTGGGAACTGAACCCAGGACCTTCACACTATACTGTATACTCAGTTCTTTGTGTGTGTGTGTGTGTGTTTGAGACAGGGTCTCGCTATGCAGTTCAGGCTGGCCTTGAGCTTACTTTGTAGCCCAGGCTGGCCTTGAACTCATGACGATCCTCCTGCCTCAGCCTCCCAAGTGTTGGCATTGCAGTTGCCACCATGCCCAGCACAACGCAATTCTTTAAGATTAAAAAAAAAAATTTGACATGGGGTTTCACTATGTTGCCCAGACTGGGCTTAAACTTGTGGTCCTCTTGACTCAGCCTCCCAGAGTGGTGGGCTTGTAGATGTGCACCACCAGACCTAGTTCCTGACCTGCACGTTGCTTGTATGGAGATCTCAGTTCAGTTCTGAGCCCCAGGAAGGGAAGAGACGGGAGAGGAGGGGAACACATTTTCTCATTGGTGGAAGACAGGGCTGTCAGGAAATTTGCTTTTCCTTAAAAATTACCACATTACGTCTTTGAATTGTTTAATTCATTGCAAGAAACGTTCTCTTTATCAACTATATAAAGAAAATAGAACACCGCAGAAATGAATTTCACTGCAGGAGGTATGAAACGACTTTTTCTGTACGATGGTTGAAACAAATCTGCCTTCTGGTTATTTTCTTGTCTTAGCTGAGCATGGCTGAGCACTCTCCAAATATCGTGTCATGTGAGAACTTACCTTCCTGCTTAGTTATGTTCTTCATTGGGAAGCACCTGACCTGAGACTTCATGCGCTTTGATTTTTATTCATCTGCTTTGTTGGTCTCAGACTTTCCGGTTGTGTGTTTCCATACCTTTGTGAAAGTTTCCTGGGATCACCCAAGGGATATGATTAGCTCTGACAAAAGTCAGAGCTTTATTAACTGACATTAATATTCAGATATTTCCTTCGGTTATTGCAGTAGCCTGGGGGTGTAGGAAAGCAAGTTGGATTACCACACTTCACAGGCGGGGGGCGGAGCCTCAGAAGCATTTGGGAACTTGAGTGAGACTACACAGCCGAGAAGTTATGGGGCCAGGACACAGAGCCGGGTCCGCCGAGGCTACATTTAATGCCCTTCCTGTTAAAGCACCAACCAGCTCTCAGAGTTCCACTTGTGCTCATGCGCGAGCTTTTGCTGAGCTGCTATGACTTGTCTGTGTTTTCTCTTGTCTTTTAGGAGATGATCCCTTAGAAGAGGGTGGAATTTTCAATGCCTCAGTATTCAATGAAACTTGTTTGAAATTGAGAAGGCATTCTGGGAAGGCTGGATCAGAACAAGTGTATCAAGTAAGAAGAGCTCTGACACTGGCTATCCAAGTATTGGCCACTTAAAAACCTAGAAGCCTAAGTTTTTAAAAACTACAAATGGAGCGAATGTTTAGACGGTTTGTGGGGATTGTTTCTGGAGATGGATGTGAGATGTGAGATGGGTGTGAGGGATTAAATCAAAAGAAAGACACTCTGTGTGGCGACCGGCTATCACTTCCCCTGCCTGGTGCTTCACACTTAGGTTCTGTTTTAGTGCATTTGATGATTGTACCTTAGTTTGTCATCAGTTTTATAGCTAGGCCAGCACCCTACCGTGGAGTTACACCCCCAGACCTAATTTGACTTTTTTTAACATCAGAAAATCATAAGTAAGTTCAGGCAAGAACGGAGACTTTTGTGTTATTTTTGGTGCTTAGAAAATCTGGCAGAGAACACTAAAGATTAAATAAGCATTAATTATTCACAAGCTGGGGACATGGGATCGTATTCATGAGGCCCTAGGTTCAATCCTGAACACTGCCCCCTCCAAGAAATCAATTATTCACTCTATAACTATTTACCAAAAGAATATCATAGATTAGGACCTCGAAGTTCCGATTCAAACAAATAGAAGTGTGCAAGTAAATGGGTAACTAACCGTGTGGCATAACGAGCACTTTAATAAAAAGCAAATAGAGGAATGGGAGATACTGTGCATGTGCATGTTGTCCAGGTACAGTTTTTAAATTGGAAATAAAGACAGCTGAGCCATAGAAAATGGACAGAAATCGCCATTTACAGGAGGTGGAGTCGGGGTACAGGAGGGATTGTGGGCAGGTAGAACAGCATAGTGGGTAGTAGAAAAAGCAAAGGGGAGCGGGGAGATGAGGCAAAAAGCTAAGTGGCGCTCGGATCATAAGAATCCCTGTGTGCTTGGCCTTTACATTTGAACTTTATCTTTATCTCTATGTAGAGCCACTAAGTAGGCAGGTAGTCAGTAAAAGATTTCCATACCATAAATAATCCCATAGCTGGGAACATATTCACATAGCCAAACAATTTAAATCAGTAACAAATGGAATGTTTATGCAATAACAGGGACAATGTTACTGAATAACAGGAATAAACTATTCTTACTTCAAAGCCTATACTAAAATGATTAAAGGGTAAAATTGAAAAAAAATTGCTGTTTTTCATATGTTAGATGAAGATGAATTAATCCAGCACACGAGACCCTGTTAAATCCACCGGGAAAGCGAACATTCACAGTGCTTTGCGTGAGAGAATCTTCATGTTTCCCAAACATGCACGAGCACATGTTGTACCTCACTAGTACATGGACCATAAGGGCAGTGCACTGCATGCTCTTGGGGGAGCAGCTCTGAGGATTCTGCCAGGTAGGGTGTGGCTGTGGCTGTGAGTGGCTGAAACTTCATAGCGTTGAGCTCAAGGAACTCTGAGACCAAGTTCTGATGGTCTATAAGGACACTTACACAATCTAAGAAAATTAGAGAAGTCAAGAGTGAGAGGAATCTTTGTGAACCTGGTGGCCAGGACTTACCTGGCCTGGTGGACCAATGGGCCACGATTGGCAGGGACGAGGAGGGAGAGAAGGTAGGACAGTCACCGACACATGCATCGGCGGAAACACACACACATGGTTTCTACCAAAGAAAGTACATGATCTTGGCTCATCATCTTCAGAGAGATCTTCACAGAGTGTTTCCCCTGTAACTCCCTGTACCCATCGCCTGAGTGGTGCTGGTGGAGTCTGATTGCGTTAGCAGTTTGTGTGATGCCTCAGTGGATCCGAAGCTCTTTTACCGGGGCTCTCATGGGAAAGATCAATGAAGTACTCTTGCACGGTTTTAAATGCATAATCTGGGTAGTCCTCGTAAAGTTTTAAGTATTTGGAGAGTTCCTACGATGAAAAAAAGTCTGTGAATTTCTTACAATGAAAAGAAATTAAAGGAACTTTGCCCAATAGGTCAAGTGCAATCTTTCTCACTTCCATGGGCATTGAGGAGTCACTTTAGAACAGCCTGGCAGTTCATTCATCTGAGATGTGTTTATTTCCCTGAGATTCATCTGTCGGGAACTTGAGTCTCAGTCCTGCAGTAAGGGAAATTGAATGGGATAAAGAAGGTACCTTTGTCAGGTCTGTCCCTTGTGTGGCTCACTTTTGCATTAAAAATAATCCCTAGGTGTGTGAAGATAAACTCGGAGGAACTCCCTTGCTTTATTTTTACTTATGTCTGCAAGCAATAGAAAATTGAATGCAACATTCTCTTTTAATCTCATGGCAGTTTAAAGTCCTGGGTCAAAAGTGGTACCTGGATAACTTTTATCACGCAACATCATTTAACTTGATGACAAGTGAACAAGCTCCAGAAGTGTGTTTGGATCTGTATCCAGCAACTGATTATACGGTGAATATCACCCTGCTGGGACCTCCCGAGCAGCACTCAGTGCAAATAAGGATGACTGCACCAACAGGTAAGTGTGGCCGTCCTTTTGTTTTGTACCTGAGTACAAAGTGTCTGACTGAACTGTACCAAGTGGGGCAGCATAAAGGATGGAGGTCAGGAGACTTGGGTGTTAGTTCTAGCTTTTGCCTGGTGGGGAGGGGCACAGAATTCTCTTCCATTTCTTTTGTTCTTGAATCCTTTGGGTATAACAGACAAACCTACAGGCAGCCAGGAGAAGTGGGTGGACAGTTTGGCCTTTGCTCTTGAGCTACAATAAATACCTGAGATATGAATACTTTTGTTGTTTCACCATTTAGCAAGCATAAGAGTGATTTGAAAGGCTTATTGAAGCCTAGGCTCCCAGGCTTCCTTGCAGAGATTTGAATTCAGTAAGTCTGGGCACCCTAAACTTCCATTCCTTGCAAACTCCCAGGCCTTGATGATCCTCCCAGGCCACATTTCATGACCACTGCTTCAGTCTCATAGGTCTTAGCTACTTGTAGGCAGTTTAGAGGGCACAGGTAGACATAGGATGAAAACAAAAGCCAAAAAAAAAAAAGTGATTGTTAAAATAATTCTGTCTGCTTAGGCCTTAGAAACCTGTGTGTTAAGACTTTGCCTAGTTGGTGAAGATTTCCTGATAACTGGGTATCTACTTCATCTGGCCCCACATTCCAGCTGAAGAGACTGAAGATCCCCCTTCTCCTTGGTATTGTGTTGCCCTGTGGCAGCTCTTGTGTTTACAGTACAGGTCCAAATCAGTATATCCAGATTGTACAGGCAGAATCTGAGCCCTTACCTTCCTTTCCCCTGAGATTACATAATAGACAGACAAATGAGAAGTAAAGCATCCACTTTATTGATTGGGCAAGTTCCCAGGAACTGACCCCCAAAAAGATTTCAGGTAAAAGGTGTATTGGAGGAGAAGGTTTAAATATCTGGGCAGTGGCACTGGCAAGCAAGCCTTGACTGGCTTAGGCACCCAGTGTCAGCAGAGCATCAGGGGAGAGGACAGTGGGCAGACATCTCTTGCTTACCTACTGGAGACCACAGGACATGAAGTGCCCCTTATATCTGGGCACGGGCAGGCCCCAGAGAGAAAGAGTCTGCCTTTATTGTTGTCAACCCCTGTAATGCATGAACTCTACCCCTTAAGAAATGAGACCCAAGGAGTAGTAGCCTCTTATCAGTCAGATTACATATTTACTGTTCCTTCTGTGAGGACTATTGAGTAGGAAATTGTCCTTTCCTTTACAGAAATGAGAAGATGGGTAAGTGGTGACCTTTAACACGCTTGATAAAGGTCACCGACCTCTGTAATGTTTGAGGCTTACCTAGATGTCTACTGCAGTCCCAGGAATCTATGTCAGGAAAGCAGTTCAAATTACTATCAGTTTCCTTCAAATTCATTTATTTCAATATTCAGTTTTCTTGACTGACCTGTATACCATATTTATTTCATTTGTGTCAAATACTGTAAATATTTTTAGTGATTTTATATATATATATATATGTATATATGAATTTTCAAGGTACTACAAGCAATAACCCTTTGTTATTTATGTCAAGCAGCTTTCCCATTTTATGGTTTCTTTTGTTTATTATATATATATATATTTTTTGTTTGTTTTGTTTTGTTTTGTTTTGTTTGTTTTTTTGAGGCAGGATCTTGCTGTGCAGTTCAGGCTGGCCTTGAGCTCATGTTGTAGCACAGGCTGGTCTTGAACTCATGACAATCCTCCTGCCTCATCCTCCCAAGTGCTAGGATTACAGGCATGTGCCACCACGCCCAGGTCTTTGATATTTTTGACATACAAATATTTTAGATGTTTGAGTAGTCAAATCTTTCCTTTGTGATGTATTACATTAATATTTAATATATATTTTTAAAAAGAGTATCAATATCCCACTTTATCCCTGGGAAAGACTAAGTGACCTGCATGACTGTATAAAATAAAAGATTATAGGTTATAAGTCTAAGCTAAAGAAAGGACACAAAGACAGGGACAGAAGAATTAAGAAGAATTCCCATCCTTGTAGCGTACTCACTTGTCATAGGTGGCTCACAGATTTGGGCTGGGGTTTTCTACCTGTGTGGTCAAAAAGGGGGCCATGGCACTGTCTGTAAGGTTATTGTTTTTCAGGAGGCGTGAAGGTTTTTTTCAATGTGAAGATCAAACTCCTATTCAGATTCGGGTTTCAGGGGATCTCATAAATAGCACGAGGGATGAACAGCATTTTACAGGGAGTTTATAAGACTACTTTTCCCATTCTTATGCTCATTCTAGTATAGAAAAGCACAGTTCATTGTGAAATGGACAAAGAAAGGTGTATTAGAAATGCCTGCTCTCTGCCTGTCTGGCTTGTAGTGGGAACAGGACACAGTTACTTAGACTATGTGGAGGGACTGCCTGGAGTGCATTTCTTTCGATAAGCGTTTCACTATTTCCTAAATATTGTTTCTGTCAACTGAGGCTGGATGAGTGGATGGTATCACCGGGCTCCAGACTGCTCTCTCTCGTCAGTGTCCAGGGAGTGGTGGTCCTGTGTTGGCAGTTGACGAACAAGGTCTTGTGCCTGAGTCGAAGGCTGCCTGCCTCTGCTGGAAGGTTGGGCCTGGGAGCTGAGCCGAGGGCATTGTCTGAACATGCTCTGCATGTGATGAATGGGTGATTGAACCCCCTAAATTCACCTCCATAGATGTAGTCACATTCTTTCAGCCTCAAAACTTTGGTAGTTGTAACCAGGTACCAAATTTGTATAAAGAAAAGTTTTAATAAAATAGCAGTAAAACTCCAGCTTTGAACAATGTTATTTCTTCTTGTGCTCTCTAAAGTTCTCTCTAACTGCTCAAAAAAAGTACATCAAGGATAACTAAAATGATACTACTATTTATATGGCCGCTGTGTTTTCAGAATAGTGGATTTATAGCCATTCTTTCTGACAGTATTTAAATTGCAAAGTAAACTTTCTAATTTGGTTATTTCTAACTAAACATTTTAAACCGTATCATTTGTAGATAAAAGCACACTTTTTTTCAGCTCTTCTTCGCAGAGGATTGCCTGCATTTATATATTTCTAAAACAGTGTTGGTAGCCAGGCATGGTACCAGACATTTGTAATTTAGCACTCAGGAGGTTAAGGCAGGAGGATCTCCATAAGTTTGAGGCCAGCCTTAGCTACAGAGTGCGCTCAAGAGCAGCCTGAACTACACAGCAAGACCCTGTCTCAAAAAAAAAAGCATGAATAAATAAAAGGAAAAAACTAAAAGAAGAAAAGGAACACTCTTTTCAGGGAATAAATCTCTAGAAATTCATAACTTTTTCAGTTTTGATTGACACATAGTATTTGTATAGATTTATGAGCTACAGTGTGATATTTTAGCTTATGTATATTTTGAGTAATCATTGATCCGTTTGATGTAATTAGCATATCTATCACCTTAAGTTTTTATTATTTCTTTGTGACGATTACTTTCAACATGCTCTTTGTGAGCTGTTTTGAGATATTTAATGCATTAATGTTAATTATATTCATGCTGCTGTGCTGTAGAACACTAGGATTCTTTCTAACTGTAAGTTAACATAGAACATTTCATGATTTGTATATTTTCCTTGCTTAGGATCCATGCCAACCTTAATCTGTATGGTCCCAATGTTGGTATATACAAGAGGTGATCAAAAATATGGTGAATAGCTTAAATTTAAAAAAATACAATAAAAGGCACATTGCCAAGAACAATGGGGTAAGTGTGTTCAGAATGAAGGGATATGAGAGGCTGGGTGTGGTGGTGCAGCTTGTAATCCCAGCACATGGGAGGCTGAGGGAGGAGGATTGCTGTAAGTTTGAGGCCAGTCCGGGCTACAGAGCGAGACGCTGTCTCAAAAAAAAAAAAAAAAAAAAAAAGAGGGAGTATGTTTTGAGTATTTTGAGGTGGGCTAATGGCAATGTATCATTTATTGTAATAAATATTTTAATTTAAAAATTAACTTTTTTTTTTGTTTTGGTACTGGGACTCAAACTCGGGACCTGTGCTTGCCAGGCAGGCGCTGTGCCGCTGAGCCATCTCCCCAGCCCCTAACCATACTTTCGATCCCCTTTTCTTGAGCAGTTAACTCCTGTTAAGTAAAAACATTATGGTGTGTCGTCATTTACCTCGTTCACTGGATCTGGCACCGTGCTAACTCTGGCTCTTCTTAAACACCAAAATAGCCGGGGCAACGGCTTAGTGGTGCAGTGCCTGCCTGGCAAGTGCAAGGTGCTGAGTTCGATTCCCAGCGTTACCTCCCCCCACACAAAGTCAAAATGCTCGTGAAAGATGAATATTTTCAGTCGATTTAGAGCATCAAGGCGGCCATGCCAGTTCAGCTGCAGCACTCGTGACGGCTTCAAAGAGCAGCAAGAATAACGAGATAAGCGGTTTTTGTTTTGTTTTGTTTTTTAAGACAGAGTCTCACTGTGCAGTTCAGGCCGGCCTTGAGCTCACTTTGTAGCCCAGACTGGTGCAACGACCGTCTTGCCTCCGCCTCCCGAGTGCTGGGGTTACAGGCGTGCGCCACCGCGCCTGGCTGGTACTGGTTTTCTTTAGTGTTTCTGCACCGATGCATAGGTGACGTTGGTCTGTAATTCTTGATGTTTTGGTGTCATGTCTACCAGTTTAGTCGTTAGTATTGTCCTTGCTTTATAAAAATATTTGAGAGGTTTTCCTCATTAGCTGTACCCGGGACAATGTATGTAGCGTTTAGACTGTCCAAATAGGTGACCGGTTTGGTAGGGTTTGTCAAATTCTGGGAAACAGTCTGGGTATGAGGCTTTTCTGTGCGTTTGTTCTTTGACATCTCTTTCAGTGTTTTGTTTTTTTTTTTCTCCTATGGAAATTGCTGTTTTGTGTTGAATGGGTTTAATTTTTAGTAAATTGTATTTTCCCAGGAATTACCTTTCTTATCTAATTTTAAAAATTCATTTGCAAAGTAGTTTTGTTTAACTTTCTGGATTTTCTTTTCTTTTTTTTTTTTTTTTTGAGACAGGGTCTCACTGTGCAGTCAGACTGGCCTTGAACTCACTTCATAGCCCAGGCTCATCTTGAACTCACAATGATCCTCCTGCCTCAGCCTCCCAAGTGCTGAGATTACAGGTGTGAACCACCACACCTGGCCTTTTGGATTTTCTTAACAATTACATCTCCCTTTATTTTCATCTTTGTTTTTTTCTAGATTACATTACCTAGTGATTTGTGTGCTAGTGTGGCCATGTGAGTGTCTGTAGGAGGTTGGTTCCAGGACTCAGACAGAAGGCAAAATCTGAAGATGCCTGAATCTTTCATATAAATGGAGTAGTATTTGCATGCAACCTACAGACATCCTCCTGGATAGCTTAAATAATCTCTAGATGACTTATAATATCTAATACAACTGAAATACTGCCTAAGTAATTGCTACTTGGGGATAATGATGAGAAGAAAAGTCTGTCCCTGTTCAGTACAGACCTGGTTTTTTCCCAAATAGTTTTGATTTGAGATTGTTTGAATCCACAGATAGGAAACCCATGGATGCTGAGGGCTAACTGTATTTCCAAGATACTGGTTTTTCAATTGTTTCTCACCTTTTTCTCCTGTCAATCTCAGGGATTAGCAATCAACAACCAATGGGCCAATCTGACCTGCCACCTGTTAGCATAAATATACTTTTACTGGAACAAAGGCAGGGTCGAGTAGTTGTGTCAGAATTGTCTGTACTAAAAAGCTGAAAATATTTATTTATTTGGCCCTTTATAGAAAAAAAGACCTAATTCTTAAGTCATTAATTTCTGCTTCCCTACTTACTATAGCCTTTCCTGTGCTTGCTCTGCAGGCCTGGTTGCATTCTATCTTTTTTTGACTGTAGCTTTTAGCATTAAAAGTGCTTGTACCATTGGATACTTTGTGTCAACTTGAGAAGTTTAGAAGTTTAACTAAAGTGACTCAGCAGGGGGCCATGGTCCTCACCTATAAAACATCCTCATCCTGTGCAAGAGGAGGGCTCGGAGATGATGTGAGCACTACACCCATCCCTGGGGTGGGGGCAGCCTGCTTACCGTATAAGGGAGGAAGAGAGGCGTGTTCTCCTTTTTTGCTCTTGTTGCTTTCATTGTCTTTTGCTGCCATGAACTGTTGCCCCTGTGCCCTGCCACCCTGCCTAGGAGCCAGCTGATTGCACACTGAAATCTCCACAAGCCGTGAGCCAAATAAACCTGTCCTTCCTTAATTTTGAGTGTTAGGTATTTTGCCTCAGCAACAAGAGAAAAGTATGCCCTTTTTTGGTCATACTTAATGCTTTTGACTTGAGTTCAGCTTCTGTTATATCAGGGCCGCAACTCCTACTTTCTTATGATTTTTATGTGTCTGATACAGCATTGCCCATCGCTTTATCTTTCATTTTTCTGTCTCACTCAATTTTAAGTCTGTCTTCAGCCATAGCATATGGTTGGATCTTCCACTGCAAGACAAATTAAAAACCTTTACATCTTTTAATAGGTAGGTTAAATTCATTTATAGTTATTGACAGGACTGATATATTTGATCTGTTCAGTTAGTTTATAACTACTGTATGCTTTACATTGCATTTTCTGCATATTTTTATTCTACATGATGTGTTTTCTTTGCTGTTTTACATTTGTGCCTATTAAAATTGCCCTGTCTCCTGTGTGACTATACATCCTCTGGTTTGCCAGTGTTCATTGGCGTACTTTAATTCTTACGTGTTGCATTGTGACATTAAATTAGTTTATTCTATTTTCCTTTTTCTCTGCCCCATTTCCTTCTAGTTTCAGTTGAGTTATTTCTACTTTATCAGAACATTCGTAGTTTGTATGTTATTCCTCTATCCTGACTCATCTTTATTTTAATCTTAGAGCTGCAGTTTAATATGGCAAATGTTCATTACCCCTTTTACTGAAATTCCCCAGTTATCTGAACATTTAGAATTGTTCTCTGTTGCCTTGAGATGAGAGACAGCTTAGCTAGATATAAAAATCTTGGTTCATGCTTACTTGATTTGAATTTCTTTTTAATTCAAGGATTTTTTTTTTTTTGCTTTGGTTTTTGTATAGTGTTTGAGAAGTATGTATAGATTGATTCTCTTGGATCTTTTGTTGTTTATTTATTTGAATGGAGACTCAGATTTTTTTTAATTCATCTCTAAAGCCTTATAGTTTTATTTAGATAAGTTTTAGGGTTTAAAAAAAGTTTTGGGGTTGATTATTCTGAATCAGCTTCTTAGGTGTCTGTATCCTTTTAGTATTTATATTCAGTTCTTTTTGTAAAGTTAACTTCAATTATAGTTGTAAATATTAATTTTGTTTGAGTATTTTATTTTTCTTCAGAAAGTTTAATTATACATATGTTGGATCATTGTATTTCAGCCAGTTTATTTTGATTCTTTTTATTTCTTTTAATCTTATTTTTATTCTTTTTTTGTTACTTTTATTTCTTTGATCTCCCTTATTAAATTTTATTCTAATCTATTCTTTAGGTATCAAGAAATTTAGTCTTCATTCTGATATAATTTCATCTTTGCCTTTCATTTCTTTGCTAAATTCAGTCACTTTCTTTGTTTCCTTTCTAATTTATGTTCATTTCTATTCTTAGTTTTTAATTTTTTGACTCAAGGTGTTTTTGTTTAATACCCTCAAATACCATCAAATGCTTGTTTGAAGATATTTATTTAGGTTTATTGTTACAGGTTCCCTTCTTAGTTAGTGGGTTGTGTAAAGATGAAGGAAATGCCTGCCTGGCAAGCACAAGGTCCTGAGTTTGATTCCTGGTACCAAAAAAAAAAAAAAAAGGATTTTTCACACAAGCTGAAAGGTTTTGATTATGCTTTTGTGTTGTTTTAAAATGAAGACTGCATTTGTCTGTTAATTGTGGGCAGAATTGGTGGGTTTGGCTAGTTAGCAAGATTTCTAAGTTAAGACTGCCCTCTTCTGCCACTGAGGGAAGCATAGTTGTCTTCAAAGGATGTTTGGTTTTGGTGGCTCTGTATTTGGTAAGGTGGGGGATGAGTTATGTAGTCTTCCAATTTTGGGTTCTTCTTTGCTGTGTGGGGTCTTAACTTACCTTTTGCTTCTTTTTCTCATCTGGTTGTGGTCTTTTCTTGTTTTTAGCCTTCCCTTTCCAGAAGCAATGACTTTTCCAAACTGCTACCTGGCACTCATGGCCTTTCCGTTTCTTCCCTGTTGTCAATGCTCTGAGCACTTACCAGGTATTTTTAAAAAGTGTTTTTATACTTGAGGTGGAATTTCTCTTTCTGAGAGTGACTGTAGGATACTTGTGGGCCCTTTCCACACCTTTTCTCTCTTATATAGCTCTTCTGGAACCCTCTCCACAAAGACCAAGGGAGGTGGAGAGAGAACCTTGTTGGAATTTGTATTCAGTTTTCTATTTAATGAAAATTTCAAGTTCACTGTATTCTCTGTTTTCCAATTATGATGACAGTGTTGGTTTTATGTGTTATTTGCTCTTGTTGACCTGAAGAATATATCAGTGATGTGAGGAGAGATTTAGATTTAACGGGCCACCAGTACCCTTGACAGATTGGAACCAGAATTAGAACCTGTAATATCTTGGAAACAGATACCGGCACCAGACTGGAACCTGGAATATCTTCTTAAATGCTCGCTTTCCCACCTGCGTGTCTTTATTCATCATCCCTTCTACCTGGAATCCCCTCCTCCTTTTCTTCACTTCATGTTCTCCCTTCTCCCTCGATCTCCCCACTGCAGACTTTTCTGCTCTCTAGAGTTCTGTGCTCTATTTTAGGAGCAAATAGAAATAGAGCTTTGCTGCGGTTCCTCTGAGCCCCATTATATGAATTAAAATCTCAGGTCTGCCACCTACTGTCTCTCTGCCTTTAGACTACGTAACCTCTGAGCTTCTCTGTGCGAATAAGGGTGCGTCATGGAAGGGCTGTGAGGACTCAGTGATTAATGCGTATCCAGCTCAGTACCTGACCATAGTAATGGTTACGGTGGAAAAAGCTTTATCAGTGGTTAACTATGGCTTAAATTTACCCGATGTTTCTTATATTCCCCCCTCGTCTTTGTGTTACAGAGGATGTGACTCCTCTATCAGATGAAATGTATATCAAGGGCAGAAACCGTGTCTTATTCAGTGTACCTCTATTCTGTTGGGTTAAAACAGTACACTGGTTGCTTGGCTTATTGCTTATTGCCGATGGCCTACATTTAAACAACCAGGAATTCTGTGCCTGCTACTGTGGTAGGTGCTGGGAGCACAGAGATGAGAAACACATCTCTCCACTGAGGAAGGTTTTTGCTCAGTAGGGATGGTAGGTGAGGATCAGTAATTCATGCATAAAACATTACTGCGGTATTTGCAAGGTACTGGGGTAGCAGAGAAGTAATGACTGCTTTTGCCCAGGCTTGCTGCCTCTCATGATGAGGCGGAGACAAAGTTCCAAGGAATTTGATTAACAGAGAACCACATTTTCTCTTCTCTGAGGCATTCCTGCAGGTTTGGTTTTTCAGTGTCTGGATTATAGATTAGGTTGTCCCAGCAGGTGGAGAAGGGTAGGAAGCAGAGTAGCTACTAAAAGTGAACCACTGAGGGAAGGTTCGTGTGAGAGACGAAGGCATGCAAGGGATTCATAGTAAAGGGTCCTAGACCAGTGGGAAGGGGCTCAGGATGAGCTGGAGCAGGATCCTTTTCTCTCCAGGGAGCTCATGCTGGGCTCAGCCTGCCTGTGGTTCAACCATGAAGCTCTTCAAATGGAGAGAAGGGGACCTCAAGTAAGAAAGTCACCCTCTCACCAAAAACTGGCGAGACATCTTCTGTGAGCAGGAATCACAAGCCCACGACTCCTGTCAAATTACATGTGCTTAAATGTGTGTGTTTTTTTAAAAAATGGGTTAATTATGTGTGACCTATTTTTTTTTTTTTTGTAATGGGAACCAAACTCAGAACCTTGTGCTTACCAGGCAGGTGCTGTGCCCCTGAGCTGTATCCGCACCCCTGTGTGACCCATTCTTTTATGTTGCTTTTCTATTTTATTAAATTCTTGCCTTTATAATATTTTCAATTTTTACAATATTTACAACTGGGCATATTTTCATACCAGTTCAAAAAAGGAATTGAGATGTGTTATGTACATGAACAAACTCCACACAAGGAATGTAAATATTATATACTGCAAACACATACTAATAAAGAAGTAATACCATCTCACAGTTTTTGAGGGAAGCATGGCAGTCCAGTATAAGAAGTTGTCTTAGTTTATTAATTTACCCACTGTGGAAGGATTCTTAAGGGTTTATTTCCTCCTTCAGCTTTTTGTAATTACAAACAATGCTGCTGTTAATATATATGCTTTCACTATATTTTATTGGTTGTCAAATTCTCACTTTTCACATTTTGATGCCTGTGAAAATCGTTATGCAGTCAGGAATCTGCAGGGGACGTAATTGTCATTGCTCCTGCACGCATTGAATTGGTCATGGCTGCTCATACAGCTGTCACTTCTACTTACAAACCTTAGTGGTACAATTTATGTCTTAGGTTTAATTGCCTAGTAAAACTTTCAAAAAATGTTATACCACTATTTGTCATTGAGACAAAAATGTACGGTGCATGTAGAAAACCATGGGTGCACCAATGAGGTGTAAGATCCAGTAGCAGTATCAGAATGTGTATGTATGATGTGAAAGGAAATCCTGGAGAAAATAGATTACATTTTAAAGAAATCCTGCCTCATCAAAACTCTAATGAGCAAATAGGGTGATGTATGGAAAAATATACTCTTTAATGAAACTACTAATTAAAAAGTGATTGACAGGTGTTACATACAAAATAGGAAGACACCTTAGGGATGTCTCCATCAGTTTTTGTTTTTTTTGGTCTTAGGATATATGATAAGAATACATGGGTCTGCTAGAGCTCTTTCAACCAGTCCAAACTAGTTCTGTGAAATATGCGAGTAATTGTGATATAACTTACTTGGCAGGATTTTTTTCTGTCTTAATACATAAAATATTGATGTATCTTATAAGAATGGCATTTTAGATTCAACAAAATATGGTTTATCTTTGCATACTTAGAGTCTTTCTGTAGAAATGAGTATCAGGCATGCAATAGCCGAGGTATGAATTGTTATGTTTTATATCTAAATGTGCCCCCAGCGCCTCATGCACTCATAGGTAGGTGGGGCTTGGGAAGGTGACTGTCTTGTGGGGGTTTGCAGCTGATTTGTGGTTAGGAGGTGAGGCCTGAGCAGAAGCATGAGTTGCCGGGGGCGTGGCTTAGAAAGGTTTCTCTCCCTCCCTGGCCCCTCCCTTGATCTTCTCCCTCTGCTGTGTCATGAGCCGCCCTCCGCTGCCAGGATGCTCTGCCGCGCTGTCCCACCGTGGAGCCAGTGGGCTACAGACTGACGTCTCTACACAGTGTGAACCAAACTAAACCTCTTCTTTTTTGATTTGTGGGTGTTGGATATTGTGTCTCGGTGACAAGAAAGTAACTGATACCAGCATCTTTGTAAATCCCTCTTCACAAAGATTCTGTTTACAAATGCATCAATGGCAGGGCTGGGGATATAGCTCAGTGGAATAAGCGCTTGCCTAGCAAGCGCAGGGTCCTGAGTTCGATCCCCAGTACCGCAAAAAAAAAAAAAAAAAAAAAAATGCATCAATGGCATATGAAGGCCAGGTTCTCAACACCTCACTAACCCTGGGTCTGTGCTGTAAAGTGAGAATTTAATGAGCAGAGACCATTTTAATTTGTAACTCTTTGATTGCTTCGAGGCCCACTGCAGTTCTCTGATGAGTTACTTTTTTCTATTGGTTGCCCCTTTTTGTGTGCTGTTTCTGGTGTTTTTCTTCACTCTAAGTACTCTTTAGATACTGGGTAATCAGTTTTTTTCAAATATATTAACATTTTTTCTCCCTAGGGTTTGTGATTTGCTTTGTAAACTTGGGTGTCACATCTTTTGCCATAAAGAAAGTTAAAGACTTCATCCAAAATTTAAAAAATTTTTGGTGTTCTTATTAATAATTTCCTATTCAAGAAGGAAATGATACTATATGTATGTATGTGTATATGTATATTCTGGTAGTGGTACTGGAGGTTGAACCCAGAGCCTTTTCACTGAGCAATGTCTCCTTTATAGTATTTTTGTTTTGAAGCAGGGTCTCACTAAGTCACTCAGTTGGCAAGGCTGGACTTGAACTTGTGATCCTCCCAATTGATGGGATTATGGGCATGCATGTACCAGTAGACCCAGTTTTGTAGCATATTTTTTAAATTAAAAATTTAATCCAACTGGAATCACGGTTGCCTGTTAACTCAGGTAGGAATCTATCCATGTAGATAAGTATTTTGCAACTAATTTATTTTCCAGTGATTTGAAATATGATTTCTATCATATGTACATTCACTATATCTATTTCTGGATCCTGCTGTGTTCTCTTGATAGTAAAATAGTGTTTAACTACTCTACCATTCTGAATAGGGTTAGACCTCCCTCAGGGGCACAAGTCACCCACACAGAGGCGAAAATTGGTTCTTGGGAGTAAAGTGATGCTGTTTTTATAAAGCAAAGATAAACA
Organism: Dinomys branickii; assembly: GCA_004027595.1. NCBI lineage: Eukaryota > Metazoa > Chordata > Mammalia > Rodentia > Dinomyidae > Dinomys > Dinomys branickii. The sequence continues at coordinate 89,727 of PVLD010005512.1, read as the reverse complement.
CAGTGCATAACAGACATAGTGCATCCCTGTGGCGTGAGAATTTTATAGGGAGTGAGATGAGCAATTAGGAAAAATATCTCAAAGGGTCCCTTTCAAGGGTTATTTCAAAAGGAAGTTGAGGAATACTGCTCTGGTTTTATATTAGGTCCTGACTTCTGGTTATGCTTCTTTTTAGTAGATTTCTTTCAGGCTTTTTTCTCCCTTGTTTTCCTTGCTAATCTCCTCAAATACATTCACAGGTAATTTCTCTTTATTTGAGATGCCACGCAGCTTGCTTTGGAGCTTTGCTCCATGATTCCTTCTCTCAGACCCCTCTCCCTGGAGCTGCCAGTGACTCACTCAGTCCCCAGGTCCCCAGCACGTGTCACCCTGGAGACACCCTTCCTGTCTTCACACCACTCTTTCCTCATAGGCCTTACCGGCAGGTGATACTAGAAGTTAATAAATTATACCCAGTCATCATTATGCATTAACATTATATGAATATATATGTAGTATTTGTTTACTTATTTTCTACTTCCTTCCCTAGAATGAACTACATCTTTTCCTACCACTTCATCAGATGTATCCCCTAGAGCAAGCCCGGGGCACAGCACAGTAAGAACTTTAAAAATATTCATAGAATGAGTGAGTGAATTTACCAACTAATTTATTGGTAATTTTTTTTTTTTTTTGTATTTTTGAGACAGGGTCTCCCTGTGCAGTGCACGCTGGCCTTGAGCTCACTTTGTAGCCCATGCTGGTCTCGAACTCCCAATGAATGATCCTCCTGTTTCAGCCTCCCGAGTGCTGGCATTCCAGACATGCGCCACCACGCCTGGCATTTATGAGATTTTTATCTCCAGTTCCAAAAATTGCTATTGGAAGTGTATTACACTTGTAAATTAACTGGAACAGAATTGACATTTTTCACTTTTGAGTCTTTCTGTTCAAGAATCTGACATTTCTTTCTGTATTGTTTTCTTTTATGTCTTTTAGAAACTTAAAAGAATCTTCATGCGCATCTTGACATTTCTAGTTAGAGTACTTTGTAGCTATTTAAAGTTGGTGGTGTCTTTTTTTCTGAAGAGGGTTTAAAAAATCTTCCTATCTTATTTTGTTACTTTAATATTAGTTTCCTGTTGCTAGTTTGACAAATTACTGCAAACCTAATGGCTTAAAACAACACAGCTTGACTGTCTCACAGTTGTGGAGATGAGAAGCCTGAAAGCGGTGTCAGGGGGCTATGAGCAGAGTGTTATCCTGTTCCTTCTGGGGCGCAGGGGGTCCATTTCCTCACTGTTCCCAGTTGGCCTCCGGAGCCTCCCCCATTCCTTAGCTTGTGCCCTGCCTCCCATCTTTCATGCTTATTTGTTTAACCTCTTCTCCATCCTTAGTTTCTTTTCTTTTTTTGTGGTATGGATATTGAACCCTGCACTGAGCTATACCTCCAACTCTAAGCTGCCCAGGCTGGGCTCAAACTTGCTGTCCTCCTGCCTCAGCCTCCCAGAGTGCTGGAAATACAGTTGTGTGCTACCACACTCAGCTATAATTTTTCTTTGACCATGATCTTCTTGTCCCTCTTTTATAAGAATCTTTAGAAATACACTGTGCTCATCTGGGTAAGCCAGGGTCCCAGGCTGGCCTCAAACTCACAGTGATCCTCCTGCCTCAGCCTTCTGAGTGGTGGGATTACTGGTGTGTGCCACCATACCTGGCTTTATTGTTCTACCTATATGAGAAATTACTTGTTTTATCACTGAAAACGGTGGTTTCTAATAAACACTATTAAATTAAGGAATTTCTATCAAATTAAGTCCTTTTAAACTAAGATTTTAAGTTAGGAATTTATATTATCTATGATGATTATAAAAGTAAATGCATGGCTTTCCTCTTTTAGCCCAGTAAAACTTTTCCAGTAATAATCCTGTCTTTGGTGATAAATCTTCCTAGTCTGGCATGTTGTTCTTTGAATGTGCCACTGACCTCTGTTTGCTAATACTTTATTTTAGATTTCTGTCTCTATATTACCAAGCAAGTCTGGCGTAGCGTGTTTAGTGACTGGTCGTGCTGTCCTTCTGGATTACCTAGCCATAGAGAATAAACTGGGAAACCCCATCCCTTTGTATGACCGGAGCTGTTACATCATACTGGTTGTGTCTGGAATGCTCCGGAAACACAGGGTCCCTTGATCCGGTAGTGCTAGTCTTCCTAACTATCTCTGTACCCCACAGTGGGGCAGCATTACTTTGAGTCATCTCTGCTTCCTCATCTGCGCTCTCCTGCAGCATTTGAAGTTTAGTTGTGATCTGTGAAACAGGTTTTCTCTGTGCAGACCTGCTCAGTGCAGGGAGAGTGGTTGCTTGGAGCAACCTGGCTTCATTCACCGCAGCCTCTCAGGCCAGTACGGTGCAGCCTCGGCCCTGGTGGGAATTTCTTCCTCTCAGGTGCTGTGGGACTTGTCTTTATTGATCATTAATCATTAACCACACAGCATTCCTATGAAACTTCTTAGCAAGTCTGTCATATTGTTTCCAGTTTCGGGGTAGGGATATTTTTAAAGGAAGTGGTAACCTCTGATAGCAGAGTTTGGAATAGTCTTTGTTTTAAAAAACCTGATGGGTGTGTCTGCAGTAAACTGTACCAGACCTGGACTAACTTGTAGATCAGTTACTGCGAAACTAAGTGGAGGCCAAGAAATGTTTCCTTTTTTTTCTTTTCTTTCTTTCTTCTTTTCTTTTCTCTCTCTTCTCTTCCTTTCTTCCTTTCTTCCTTTGTTTCTTTCTTCTTTTTGAGTTTTTCAGACAGTGTCTCATTATGTAGTTCAGACTAGCCTCAGCTCACTTATGTAACCCAGGCTGGCCTTGAACTTGAAGCAGTTCCCATGCCTTAGCCTCTTGCGTGCTGGGATTACGGGCACGTGCCACCATGCCTGATGTTAGTGCTGCTGTGATGATAAAAAATGTGGAAGTCCAAGCCAAGAGAAGCTTCCTGTTCATCATGAAAAGCCTGGTTACTTGAGATAACATTTCTCAGCTCCTCCAGGAGCCATTCTCTGCTGATACGTTCCTCTCATCTCGGGATTTCAAACTGATGCTTACTTGTATAATGGCATATTTCCAAAGCCCAGGACAACGAGTTATTCTTTATGCTCAGTAAATCAAGTTTCAAACTTAGTAACTAAGTTGGCAGTGAATAGACTTCATTTCTAAGAGATGCTCTGATCTTTGATCAGCACTGATGTACCTGGGTGGAATTGGGGTGCTTCTTGGCAACTGCTGCCACTAATTTCTCACTTAAAAAAAACACCGTTGCATTCATCCTTCGCAAATGTGAATCCTTGGAAAATGGGTCAATTAAAACTTAGTATTTTTGTGTAGACAGTAAATTTATTTCTCATTCTTTTTCTTGTGCAGTAAAGCAGACCATCAGTAATATTTCAGTATTTAATGAAACCTGCTTGAGATGGAGAAGTACGAAGACAGCTGGTACAGAAGAGATGTATTTAGTAAGTTCTCAAAGCTACTTTATTTATAGATGTTTGTCATGCGTGGAAGCTTTAAAAAATATCTACAAATCTAAAAACTGCTTCTATAGCTGCTGTTATCAGGAGAAGATTTATTGAGATAATTGCAACAAGAAAGAAGAAGACAGCCACATCTATATATTTGAAGGCAGAAACCTTGCAGAGAGACGAGAAAGCCACGAGAGAGTTTTGTTCATGTATTTTGGCGTAGAGTTCATGCCCAGGCAGTATCCGTGGCGAGAATCTGACTGTCTCTGTTCACACCAGTGTCTCTGACCAGGGCCTGATGTGTTGCCTTGGAGAATCAAAAGGAACATTTGCAGATAGATGTGGTTGTGAATAAAGAGAGGAGAAGACCGGGGGGATGAGCTGCTACTAGAAGGTGTCACGTCGGAAGAGAGAGGTGTTCGGGACTGGGGCTGTAGCGCAGTGGTGGAGTGCTTACCTAGCATGAGGCTAAGAGCCAGGGTGTAAGAAGTACCCTAGGTCCTGCTTCGTTCAGATCCTTCCCCACACACCTTTTTATTAGTGCATACTGGATTCATAGATTTCATTTTGGAACATTTGTCCGTGCACATAACACACTTTAACCGCTATCCGTTATTGCTCCCCTGCCCGAGGTTCACATCCGCGATTGTCTTTCTAGCAGCATGTTGTCTTTGTTCCTGCAATTTTGCCACCTGGTTTCTGCTTCGGGCGTGTGCACTGCATATATGAGAATCAGCAGCTGCAAGGTGCTGGTATTGGAACCTCAGTGTTTTGGGCATTTTTATTAAAAAATATATTAGTTTCATAATATCATTATTACAATGTGTGTAGTATTACAACTCTGCTCTTTATATCCCCTTGCATTGTACTTTTTGAAGAAAGTTTATAGAGGGGGAAGGGTGGGGAGGAAATGCATTCAAAAAGGAAAGGTATGCAGGCAGTCTCTTCAGGCCAGCAGTTTACCATGTGAACCTTTGTATGTTTCAGTTCCGCGTTTGGGGCCAGAGATGGTATCAGAAGGGATATACCCAGGAAATGATATTTAACACCACTACTAGCAGCCAGTCTCCTGAGATGTGTTTGGACCTGCATCCGGGTACCAACTACAATGTCAGCCTCCGGTCTTTGTCTGCAGAGCTTCCCGTGGTCATCGCCCTGACAACTCTGATAGCAGGTACATCTCAAGTAACAGCGTTTGGATAAGTCAGGTCACCGCAGCGCTGCTGATAGGCCTGGATAAAGAGGAGCTCTGTTGCTTTCTACCAGTACGCTGTGAACTTGGAGAAAAGCTGAGGGAGAGTGTGGAATTGGAGAGAGATGCTAAGGGGCTTGCGATGGTGACTGTAATGTTTGATTTCTCAAGAAAATATCTGAAACCAAAGATGAACACTGACTAAATCTGGGTAGTGTCTACATGACTGTTGATTAAATTCCTTCTGGAGGTTTGAGGCATTTAAAATATTTCAAACTCAAAAAAGATTTTCCATAGCTGTTTCTAAGTCACATACCTAATTGATATCCTGGTGCAAGTGCCTAGTAAGTACGTGCCTCATGGGAAAAGAGCTGGCAGTTGCTCTATAGAACCCCGGTAAATTTCACTTTTCTCTGATTTTCTCCTTTCTCTCCAAATTTGTGAACCCTGCACATTGGGTCAAATCTGTGAATATCCTGTGGATTGCGTTCGTGCTTCTTAAGTCCCTGGAGCCATTAGAAGTGAGGACCTCCCACTGCTAAATACCCATTCCCACCCGTGTGCCGTGTATTCCCTTCCCTCCTTTCCCTGCTCCTGTCTCAAGTTCCCGATCTTGTGCGCTGGATCCTCCCTTCTGGCCTAGCAGTCCCTTTCCTCCTACCTGGAATTATTCCTGGCCCTGTGGAGCGTGCTGCAGCGCTCCCTGGTTAATGAAAGAATGAAAGAACCAGCACATTTTCTTGGAGCCCATGTTGCCCTCCAGCCACTTTGCTTTCGCTTTACCTCCCTTTATGTTAAAACTCCTTGAAAGAAATGTCTGTCCTGTGGGCTTGGCACCCTTGCTTCCTGTTTCTCCCAAACTCAGTCCACTGCGGAGGTGTTTTCCTCTATGGAAAGGGCCTCCGTCCAACCTCCACTCAGTTACTGGCACTCACCCAGTGCACTGCTCAAGCCAAAAAGGAAGCCTAATTGATTTTGTCTTACTCCCAAATTTCTAATCCATGAACAAGCACTGTGAGTTTACCTTCTAAAATACATCCTGAATCCAGCCCCGTATCTCCATCTTCGCCTTTGCCGCAGCCAACCTGAGTGACGCAGCAGCTGCGTCTGGGGCTCCCTCGGTCGTCCTGTTTCCTGCCCTCACCCCTGCCGCCCTCCACTCTTAGACCTCAGTCTTGATCTTCACCGTAACTGTGAGGAGACCGCTCAGTGGCCAGAGTGCCCTTTGTAAAGTGATTATCCAACCGCGTTGACTCCAGCTGGAGCTCTCTGGTGAGCTTCCTCTGAAGCTGGAGTAGAATCCAGATTCCTTAGCACAGTCCGGCCCCTGCCTGCTTCCCTGGATTCATGTCCCCTGCTCTCCTTTCTCATTAGGCACCAGGTCTCCTTGGCCTCCTTGCTCGCCCTTAGCTGGCCCAGCCTTCCCCTGCACCCAGGCCTTTCTAGCTCCTCTGCATTCTTTCTGGAATACTTCTTCTGCGTGACTTCTGCACAATTATCCAGGTGATCTACTCAGATGGCATCGCTTTGTCTCAGTCCATTTCCTGTTACTAAACCTGAACACAGAAGGTTGGGGGATTAATAAAGAATAGAATTTCATTCAGCCTCTGGTTTTGGATATCCAAGAGCACGGTGCTGGTCCCTGCTCAGCTCTGTGGGAAGCATTTCTGCTTGGTTATGACGGATGGATGGCATCACATGGCAGGGCACAGCAGGCGTGCTGAGAGCCCGCTTCCATTCAGGGCCACTCCCTTGATAACTTACTAATGCATTAATCCACAGAGGGATCAGTCCGCTCGAGAGGGTCGAGCCCTCATGACCATGGCCCAGTCACCTCCTGAACCTCCCACCTCTCAAACCGGAGTACTCAGATACTTGTATTGTTAACATAGGACTTTGGGATTAAGTTTCCAGCGGGTGAAATTGGGGAGAGTCATTCAAACGCTTAGGAAGGCTTCTGTGAGCACCCTCCCTCAACAGCCTCCTTAGGCCCCACTCCATCACTCTGAATCTACTTGCTGCTTGAACATCTTCCTTTTCCTCCTCTTCTGCTATGTCCCCTCCTCCTCCTCTCCCATCCCCTTGTGCCCCTTCTTTCTCTTTAGAGCTGGGAATCCGACCCAGGACTTGTTCATGCTGGATGAGCGCACCAATGCTGAGCCACAACCCCAGCCCTTGAATTTCTTCCCAGATCTTATTTTCTGCAACTTTTTGATTAATTGTTTATAGTTTTCCTCTCCTGCCAAAATCGGAGCACCTTTGAATGCAAAGATATTTGTCTCTGTTCCTGTATTGAATTTCCAACATACAAGAATTATATTGACACACAGGAAAGCAAACATTATATATCTGTATTGATCTATGTCTCTGTCTCTAGCGGCTGAATGATTATTGTGGGGTTAGTACTGGTACTGAGGAGGTATCTGACTAGCTAATAAAGTTTACACATGCAAAAGAATTCATCACCTTTTGGGTAGGAGAGAAAAGTACTATTCTATTCGGTCATTCCTTCCCATGACAACGTATCAAAACAATAGCTATTCAGTGTCCTACACTTGGTCCTCGCCATATTTGTGTGGGTTGAGTTTCTAACTTCAATGAACATTTTATACTTTTCTCAGTAGGGGGGAAAGGGGTTTCATCCGGATGAGACGCTTATTTCTGCATCCAGCCTCATTCGCTGAAGCTGTGTCTGTGCTCACGGCCACCAGGGGCCACTGTTGAGCTGCTCAAGGTCACTGAGAGGTTTACAGTTCCATGAGTCTGACTGCGTGCTTTCTCCCTTTACCCTGCTTTAGAGGATTTGCAGTTCTAAAACATGGATCTTCGAATTGTCAAGACTTTATTGAAAAGTTCAGAGAACCTCACGTGATAACGTGAACAACATGTGAGGTTGCCCTAAGATGCGTGTGACTTTGTTTCAATGAAATTCAACAGACCTTTTCACTTTAACCAGAAATATTAGGTTCAGGATTTGGGTTTGGAAAATACAGCAGCTCATTTCCCAGAAGAAAAGTGAGTGGAATTTCCCTTCGGCATGTCTTCCGTTAAACTAGATCTCACTGATGGGAACAAGATGAAAACAAACGCGTTAAATATGTTGCTGACCTCAGAGGAGAGCGAAAGATCTAGGAATGTTGAGGGACAGAGGCAAGTGTTTGAGCTAGGCCAGTGCTGGAAAGCGGGCAGGCGGGCGGGCGGAGCTTCCGGCTGGCGGGCGGCCTGGGGGGGGGCCTGCCCAGGTGGCCAAAGAGCCCCTCCTTCGCTGCCCCGAGGAAAGACTGGAGAGCAGGTACTTTCGTCCCTGACGTGGCCCAAAGAGTAGAAGAACGTTCAGTCTGTGCTTACATTATTTTCTTGATGAGTCTAAAAGCTTAGAGGCAAAGTTTTCTTTTCCTGGGGAGAGACAGGAAGCCAGAGAGGGAAGCACAGCGGTGGGAAATGAAAACTATGCCTTCATAACTGCAGAGATAAAGCAGCCCGCTCATACTGGACAGCGCAGTGAGCGCCGCAGGTCCAGTGTGTTTTTCCAGAGGAGAAGCGGGGAAAAAGCTAAAGGACGGCGTTCCTGCGCGTGTCTGCATCTACACACACTTCCCATCTCTTGTTACATTTGTGGTGAGGAAAAGGAAATACTTTCTCAGGTGGTTAGGAAACAACCGAAGACATATAGGCATGTCCCCAGCATTGCCATGCTGCCATTTAAAAAATTTATTTATTTAGGGTTTTTTTGTTTTGTGAGACAGGGTCTTACTATGCAGTTCAGGCTGGCCTCAAACTCCTCATTGCTGGGAGTACAGGCGTGCGCCATCACTCCTGGTTTATCGCACTATCATTTTACCAGGGGCCCCTGCCCCTCTTACCGCAGGGCATCACTGGGAAGGACCGTGCAGGACTGGTTCTCTTGAGTTCTTCTGCGTCTTTACCATGGTTGTCTGCCCACAAGTGTCTGAGGGTGTAGCACTGCTGTGTCTTCAGTGAGAACCCCTTCCCTTCTTGCTGGCTCCAGGGTATATTATCCCTGGGAGTGCCCGTGCCTACACTTGACCCTCACTGTGCACCCCATTCAGTCTTTCGTGGATGTAGGTTTTGTGGTGTCTGGAAACCTAACATTGGGTCGGGCCGGGAGAGGGTATGTGTGCCCTTCCCCATGTCCCTGGCCCACATATTTCCCCCATCCCTGGGAACTACCCCACTACTTTGCATCCGTAAGCCCTAAGTAAATGGTATTGGGAACGGGCCTCTCCTCGCTTTTCAGTGTAACCATCTGAATCCCATGCAGTTCTGCAGAGATGAGATGATCTACCCCAGAGGGAAATGAGCTGGGTGGGTCATTTTCTTGCATCAGCTTTTGCTCTTACAAAATATGTATGAGAAGGTTTCCTTAGCTAATAAGCCTAAAACCCAGAGTTTCTGTGTGTGTGTGTGTGTGTGTGTGTGTGTGTGTGTGGTGCACACGTATACGTGTGTATGTACGTGTGTGTAGGCGGAGTAGGGGAGGGGCTGCTGAGCATTATCAATTTCATTCAGCAAATATTTATCAATGACTTAGGTACAAAGACCTGTGCAAAATGCTAAAGAGAGTACAAAGGTGGAAAGAAAATGGTTCCTTCTCCTTGGGAGGTCAAGTAGCATAAAAGTACCCTGACTTTATTGACGGGGAAGACCTGTCTAGCCTGCTCATACTGGTGATTTACGTTGGAAGCTACCATTTCTTCTGCTGCTGTCAGTTTCAGCCGATTATGCCTTGGGTTACACGGTCCATCTGGGGAGGTGCCTGAGGGTTAGGAAAGAATAGTCTTGCTTTTTATTTTTCCCCCTACTTTTTCGTTTTCGGTCCTGAGAATCAAACTCAGGTCCTTGTGCTGAGCCCTATCCCTACATTTTAGTGTAGAAGTTCCAGAGGCAGAGCACTGTCCTGGGCTCGCAGGTAGTGGAGCTGTGTTTTAATTCAACTCATTATAAATTTAGACTTACAGTATGACATTGAGGCTTTTGCATGTGGTGTAGATAAAACATTTTCTCTGTTTTGTTCGTTTTGGTAAGTTTTAGATGGAACAACATTAACAGATTTGCACTTATACTACCTTTTATTAATAATAATAATACTGAATAACAATAATTAATCTATTAATTTAATAGATTGCCTAATTAATCAGATCCTTTGTTATCTCTATTACAAATATGTACTTCAAGATTATTTACTCTTCAGTTTTCTTTTTTCTATTGCTATTTGGACATTTAAAATTTTTTATGTAATCAGTTCTGTTGATGACTTTATAATTTCTGCTTCTGATCATGCCAAGAAAAGCCCTCCCTACCCCAAAGTCTGAACAATTCTAATTCTCTGATAGTTTCTTAGTGCTGCTGCTCCTGCTTCCTCCTCCTCATTGTCTTCCTCCTCCAGGACTTGAACCCAGGGCTACACCCTCAGCCCTTTTAAAATTTGCCCAGGATGGTCTTGAACTTGTGATTCTCCTGCCTCAGCCTCCTGGGTAGCTGAGATCACAGGTGTCTTCCTCCTCCTCCTCCTTCTGCTCCTCCTTTCCTCCTCTTTTCCATTGCCTCCTCCAGCCAGCCCTCTTCCTCCTGCTTTTGAGATGGGTCTTGCTATGTTGCCCAGGCTGCCCTCCAGCTCAACTCTTGATCCTGCCTTAGCCTCTGCTTTATGCTTCTTAACACTTCTGCTTTTTGCATTTAAAATGTAGGCCTGTTTGGAAATTGTTTGGTGTGTATGAGGCTAAACTTGCATAGTAATTAATGCCCAGCTGATAACCCAGGTCCCTACTGCCTTTTGAGTATTGTTCATGTCACAGAATATATTCTCTACCTATTTGGCTCTCTTTCCGAACTATCCTGCTTCTTCCACTGCTCTGCTTATGCTGTGATTGTGTAACAGACCCCTCTAGTTCTTGGGTCTTTGTTTTGGGGCAGCAAAGATTAAAGCCAACTGAGCAGCAGGCAGCAGGCAGTGGGGAACGGCCAAATGTGTGCTCATTAGAAGGAAAGAATAGCTCTCTCACAGTTGACGAAGGGTTCCATTCAGGTGGATATGGTACACTCAGGCTCTTTATACAGTCCTTGGTAGCAGTACATGACAGAAAGTGGGGATGCTCCTGGTTGCAGGTAGGCCTTTTTTTGGTCTTTTTGAGACAAGGTCTCCCTATGCGGTTCCGGCTGGCCTTGAGCTCACTTTGTAGCCCAGGCTGGCCCCAAACTCGCAACAATCCTCCTGCCTCAGCCTCCCGAGTGCTGGGATTACAGACATGAGCCACCACGCCTGGCTGCAGGTGGGCCTTTGCTGTCTGGAGGGTAAATTTATTTTATTTGTATTTTCTTTCCTCCAAGGTCTCTCCCATTTGTTTAGGAATCTGTGCTTTGTCTCTTGTATTTTATTAGGCCCTGATACTCTGATTACTTGGGCCGTCTGGTACACTAACTCACTTAGGCTGTGACGTTTAGTTCACCTTGAGTCAACCATTCAGGACCAGTGTCCTAGCTGTCTAACTGTCCCTATGTCTTGACTTTATTCCTCCCTCTACAGCAGTGACACTGACTTTTGTCAGGATGTATGGACTAGGGGTCTCGCAAGCTATGACCTGCTGAGAGGGGGCGCTGTTGGGGGTAGCAGTCACAGGCCACTGTTGTGAGGCCAGGGGGCAGGTCCTGAATAGAAGTTAGGAAGAGAGCTCGCTCACCGGGGAGTCGGCCCACATCACCATTCGTAGCTTTAGAACTGTCAAATGAGAAGAAGCAAATCTGACTAAGAGTTTGAGAAAACGTGGTCCAAATAGCCAAGCTACCAGAGGCATTACTAATGGCCCTGCCAGGGGAGTGACCGAGATGCCCAATGGCAGATCCTGACTAGGATGCCCATGAGTCAGACAATTCCTGACGAATTTTAGAAGCACGGTCAGCTAGTTTCCACGCTGTACCTCCCATTACGCCAGACTGGTTTCCATAAAAGCAACACCCCCGCCCAGGAATAGACATAGCCCCCTTTTCTCAGCAGTCAGGAGGTCCAGTCCCCTTTGTGAAGTTCCTGTTGAGAGGGAATCTGTTTGAGTTTGGAGAGCTGTCAAGCTCTGCGCCATCTTTCGTAAACTCTCAGCAGGATCAAGAGAGAGTTGGTTGAAGCAGGTGAGGTTGCAAACCCACAATCCCAGCAGTGGTCCCAGTAAGGGAATACTGGGACTGCCATTATATTTTGTTTGTTTTTTGGGGGTCGTTACCTTGACTGGAAGTGGGACTGCAGCCGGGAGCCATGGAGAAGGTCCACTTGAGGGGACAGATGTGCTGCGGTGCCGTCACATTGGTGGGCAGGCAGCTGTAGGTAGAAGAGCTGCAGAGAAAGAAGATGCCCTCAGTTTCTGTGGAGGTTCATAGAGCGAGTAAGAGCAGGTATGGAAAGGATAGTACCGAAAGGACACTGTCTAAAGGTCGGTGAGGCAGGGGGATATAAGGCAGTGCAGGGACTCACAATCCCGGTAGGGGTTAGTGAGCTAAGCATAGCCTATACTTGGAGTAATTGGGCCCAGGTTGTCCCTGGGCATGCTCAGAAGGGAACCAGCACCTGCTTTTATGTCTGTTTTATTTACCAGTGAGAGGGTCAGTCGCCCCTCATCAAGATACAGGGAGTCGCCGGGCATGGTGGTGTACACCTGTTATCCCAGCACTTGGGAGGCTGAGGCGGGAGGATTTTTGCTGGTTTGAGGCCAGCCTGAGCTACAAAGTGAGCTCAAGTCCAGCCTGAACTGCATAACGAGGCCCTGTCTTAAAAATACAAAACAACAACAACAACAACAACAAAAAATACAGGGACTAGCCTTGTCCCACTATGCGTGTGAGCTGGGCACAAGTAGTTGTTTTGCTTGGAAACCATTTGCCCAATGTCCTGGGTTTGCAATTTAGACTCTTAGTTCTCTGTGATTCCATAACGGGAGTGACCTGCTTGTGTGACTGAATGAGGAGCTGGTTGTAAGTCCCCCTCTGTAGGTCCCGTGACTTGGTGAGGCTTACTGAGCTTCGTGTCTGTGTGATTGATTTGTCTGTAAATGGTGAGGGTGGAGTTGCACTGAAGACACTGAGCCCCTACAGCTTGGGAGGCGTGTGTGGCTGTTAGAGGAAACATGTATGTAGAGGTCTGCAGGGGTCAGAACGCTGCAGTGTGTAACAGGGACCCTGCAGCAGGGTGACAGAGGGTTGAGGCTGTCAAGCCGCGGGGTAAATGTGTCATGGGATCTTGGACCCCAGTACGGTTGTGACGGAAGGATTATACTTGACCGTGTATGACATGGAGGCCCTTACCCGAGGCCAGGCGGAGGCTGGTCCAGGGACCGCATAGTGTGCTGTACAGTGGGTGAGAGGCACGAGCAGCGGGAGTGGACTGGCTGCGAAGGTGACGAGCGAGGCTGCCGCCCCGTCCCCTGCAGAACCGAGACAGCAGATTGGGTCCGGTGGTCTGCGCTAAGAAGCAGAGACACAAACCAAAGAATGGCATCTGGATAGGTGAAAACTCCTGGAAGGGTCCTTGGAGCCATAGTTTGTGTACAGGAAATACGAGGGTGTGCACTGTGGAGGCAGTGTTAGAGGGATGGGGTAGCACTGTGAGTCAGAAGGTCAAGGGTAACCTGGACCTCGGGGGAGTGAGAGAGAGACACGAAGCTCTGAGATCAGCTTTCTTTGGGGCAAGGCTACTTCCTCACTAAAGAGAGTGAGCCTAGTGTTCAACGTGGTTTAACAATGAAAGCAACTATTTCCCGCCTCACCCCAGGGAAATGACAGGTCAGAGGTAACCAGGACACAATTAGAATTAGTAGGAATTCCCTAGTAGGGAATCTAACCAGAAGGGGAGGGGTGAGCTAAAGCAGCTCTGTGCAGCGTTACGCATCCCCTGAAGTCTGTTTGTAGGACAGCTTGAGTCCCTCTGGAGTTTCAGAGGAATAAGGTGGGGGATTGTCCTCTCCTGTTGCTGAGGGTTCTTTGACTTGTGTGGACTCTTCGTTCTCTGTCCAGGGCTTCAGGCAGGTGTGATGTATCCAGGAGTCATGTCCAGCCACCTTTGTGGCAGAAGGGGTAGAAAGCAGGACAGAGAATGGACCTTCTCAGGGAAGGATTAGGTAGTGGGCAGGGCTTCTCTCTCTGTCTGTCTGTTCTTAGAGGGCCGTTTGAAATTGTGCTAAAGAGGTAATATTTTATACCTGGTGGCCATTTCACAGTCCAGTAAGAAGTCATTAATAAGGAATGGCCTTCCCTGCAGGCCTCAGTAGGGCTCAGCCCTGACTTTTGAGAGGCATTTCTCTTGCTTAGGAGGGCAGTAGGTAGAAGCACGGTCAGGGAAGGTGTCTCCAGGGTTAGCTTATGGAGGTGATGCCTTAGGATGGCCTTACCCCTTTCTACCTTGCTGAGGATTGAAAGTGCCATGCGCAATGCAAGTCAGACTGAATACCCAGGGCTGTACCTGAGTGACCTCAGCCGAGGCTGGGCCATTGTCACTTTGGGTTCCTTGAGGCACCCCAAACCAAGGAATGATTTTGTGAACCAAGGCTCAGACTGCTTCAGTTGCCTTTTCTGTCCTGCATGGGAAAGCCTCTATTCCTCCTGTGAGTGTCTGTCCACACCAGGAGGAACTGAAAACCCCGGGCTCAGGACATACAAGTGGCCTGTGCGTAAAGTCTACTTGCCAGTCTTCCCTTGGGGACATTCCTGTCCTCTGGACAATAGGAGGGTGCTGTTGACATGTCAAGAGGGTCTCTTCTTTTGGCATGTCTCATGTCCTCTAACTACTTGGGATGCTGTCTCTCTGAGGCTTTTCCTGAGGAATAGACATTCAGTCATTTATTGTGTCTCTTCTTTCCCGAAGTGGAAAGGCTGGTAAAGTTTGTTGGGATTTCCATTGACTGGCCTCAGAAAGGAAGAGCCTTCCACCCTCAGCCTGGAACCAACCAGAGGGCCCTGCTTGAGGGCCTTTGCTATCTCAGTGGAGGAATATTGAGGCTTGATGGCATTCACTCAGGGGATGTTCCCATAGGAAGCGGAAGGGTTCAGCAGAGCCCCTGGTTGACATCCCTGAGCTGCCTGGGGAGTGGCCATGTAGGCAGCCTGATTTCCTTGTTAATCTCCTCATTCCCCTTTTGTTGTCTCTTGCAGTGCATTACTGCCACCCCCTTGGGAAGATATGCAGCCCTGAGGAGGTGGTCTATCTCCTGATGGTACCAGACAGGGGGTCCAAAGGCTGTGAGAAAAATTTCTTTCTTTCTGGATGGCTGCATGAGCATGCCTAGAATCAGTATATGTGTTGACCTGCTTTTCTTCATAAATACCACTGCCTGGGTCAAGGCTATTAACTTGGCCAGGTGGGCGTGGTCCTTGCTGGAAGCCATAAGCTCTTGGTTGTGTGACAGTGGGTCAGTACAGCATAGCTAGCTTTCTAGTTCTTTTTTTTTTTTTTTTTTTAACAAATGAATGTCCATCAGTAAAGTGAGTCCAGTCTAGATTTTTCCAGGGAGAATCGCTGAAGTCTTCCCTTGTAGCATAAGTACTATTTACTACCTGCTCACAGTAACGTATCCAGTCCTCTGGGTGTTTTACTGGAAGAAGCGTGGCAGGGTAATCTGGATGGCTGGCCCCTCCAACAGCATGGCTTGGTATTTTACCAGCTGACTGTTGGACATCCTAAGGCCACCCTCAGAGGCCAGCAATCCTGCAACAGGGTGTGGGGAATAGACTGTGAAGTCATTGCCCAGGGTTAGTTTGGCAGCCTCAGGGATCAGTAGAGCTATAGCAACAGCTGCTCTCAGGTGAGCTGGCCATCCCTTAACTGCCAAGTCTGATTTTTTTTCGGATACCTCAAAGGTTGTTGTGCAGACCCCTTAACTTGAGTCAGTACTCTTGATTTACTGCCACCATTGATTCTGTAACATAGAAACTAAATGAGTGGCCAGTTGGGAAGCTCAGTGCTGGGGCCTGGAGGAGCTCCTGTTTAGGGTCTTCAAGCCGCTTTGGCCCTCAGGGTCTCATTGCAACAGATGAGTTCCTTGGTTTGGGCTATGTCTGAGCATCTGGTATAGGGGTCAGGCTATCTCCATGCTTAGGAATCTGTAGTTGGCAGAACTCTTAACTCCCATACAGCCTTGTAATTGCTTTAAGGTCTTTGGAGGAGGAAATGAAGCTATTGGCTTAATGTCCTCCCTCCCAGTGTTTGAGTCCCCTCCAAGATGGTTAATTCCAAATGCTGTACTGAGAATTGGCACAGCTGGACCTTGTTCTTAGACATTTTATAACCCCTTTGTGCCAGAAAGTTGTGGAGGGCTCGAGTTTCTCTGTTACATTGTTTTTTCAAACAAACCAGGAGGTCATCTACATACTGAATGGTATCTCCTCTGGAGAGGAGATCTCTGGAAAGTGCTTGTCCAAACAAGTGAGGGCTGTTGCAGAACTCCTGGGGCAAGACTGTCCAGGTTAACTGAAAGGATTGTGGAAGGGTCCTCAAACGCAAAGAGATACTTAGAGTCCTGGTATAGAGGGATGCAGAAGAAAATGTTTCTTCTTTTTTTTTAATTCAAAACCAAGAACCACTTAGAACTTTCTGGTATCTGGGTTAACAAAGTGTAAAGGTTTGGTACCATAACAGCCTGATTTATAAGACCCAGGTCTGGCACTAGCCTCCAGGCTCTGTTTGGTTTTTGTACACCTAGCATAGCAGTGTTGCAGGGTCTATTATAAGGTGTCAAATGGCCCTGCATCTTGAGGTTTTCTATGATCTGATTTAGTCCCTCTCATGCCTCTGGCTTCAGTGGGTATTGTCTGATGTGGAAAAGAGGCAGTGGCTTGTAGGCAAATTTTTACTGGAAGGGTAGTAGTTGCCCATCTGATTTGTCCTTCCATGGCCCAACCATCAGGTCTGTTTTAGGCTCTTCCAATGGGAGGATGAGATGTTGACTACAGTAGTTGTTCTCATCCAAGTTGGCAGGTCTCAACTCAATAAGGGAGTAGGACTTTTAGACATCACTAGAACTAAACAGGTAAATAGGTAATCTCCCCAGCTACAGCTTAGGGGATCAGTAAAGTGTCAAGTAACTGACACTCTCCTGACCTTAGTCCTTGTTGGGGAGAGGCACCCAGCATGGGAACAAAGAGCTGAGATAGCCATGCCAGTGTCCAGCAAAATTTAATCAATTTGTCTTCCACTTCTAGGGTCACCAGGCTCCTGGAGGGTTATGACCTGGGTGGTGACAGCCTCAGAGGATCACACCAGGCCTCCTTAGTCCTGTTAAACCATCACCGGGGAGGTTTTGTGTGGCCCCTGTGGCCTTTCCCTCTGAGCTCACCTTCCAGTTACCTTTTTTACAATGTGGACAAGGGCTGGGTGGTGGTATGGTGCCCTGACTCCTTAAGTACGCTGGCTTCCCACACTGGTAATAGGCCTTATTAGAAAAACTACCCTTGGTGCACTGTGTGTCAGGTTTTCCTAGTCATGCAGCTGAAGTAAGGCAGTCTTTCTTTTGTCCCTATGGTCTTCCTCCTTGGCTTTTTCTTTGTCCCTGTGAAAGAAGGTTCTCATGGCATGTTTAAGAGTATTATCCAAGGGTGTCTGGGGACCTAAATCTAACTCTCTGAGCTTTTTCCCAGGGCTACCTGAGTGATAAACTTACCCTTGAGTAGATCTTGGCCTCTTTGGCACTCAGATGAAATGTTGAGAGCTTAATTAGGGTTCCTTTCAGTCGTTCATAGGAATGTTTGGGGCTTTTGTGTTCCCCTAGTATTATTTCAGAGCTTCTGTTTATTAACAAGCTTTTCTTTTGATCTGCAGAGGCCCTCCAGGGTGTAAAGCACAAAGTGTCCATGCCCTGCATATCCCCATGCAGTCCTGGGGTCCCAGTTTGGTACATCTCTGGGCAGCGCATCGCTCCCTGTTGGATAATATGGGTCTTGCACAACTTGGGCAAAATACTGTTCATCCCCATGTCTTTGGGCATTTTTTTTAATACCCTGTTTACCTTGCTGGTTGTGAGAGTTTGTCCCTGAATAAGGCATACATCTGTATGAGCCAGGTCATGATTTTCAGCCAGTTTAGCAAATGTCTCTATAAACTTATCCAGGTCCTCAGACTTTCCTGGTTCCCTTTTTATCTGTCTTAATTCCTTTAGGGGGAAAGGACACAGGTTCATTGGGTTCCTCTTGTCCAATGGTTTGACCCTGTTGCTTGAAGAGGAAATGGCGAGGTGGGTCAGGGGCTGGGTCTCCTACTCTCAAGGACTTGCTAAATGGCCCTGGACCTCCAGGCAGCAGTGGAGGCTGTTCACTCTCCTAGGGTAAGGGAGGGTAAAGATGGTTCAGGGGCATAGTTTTCTCCCCATCTTCTGTCCCCTTAGTCCGTTTGTCCTTTAAGGGGTAGAGGCTGACTCTTATCAGGTCCACCAGGCTCTTGTGGTTCCTTTTGCTCCCCTCCCAGTGCCATAGCGGCCTGCAGAGTTGGGTTTGCTCTATGTGTCTTACAAAGTTTCCCATCTCTGAGGGCAAAGAAAACCTGAATGGAAGGGACTGCTGCCCATTTCCCTTCCCTTTTACAGGACAGAGCTAGCTGTAGGATGGTATCATAGTTTGTACTCCCTTTTGCTGGCCATGTTTCTTCATCTCCCAGGGGACGTCCTATCCATGCATGTGTGCAGAAAAAAAGAAAAAACAGTCGCTTTTACTCCAACAGGAGAGGATCAAGTTTTTTTCCGAGTTCTTGAGAGTACACCCCAGAGGTGTGTCCACAGAAGGGAGGCTAACCAAATTTCCCATCTGAAACACACTTAGCGAAGGTGGGCGGGATGAAAGTGTCCCAGTCATACTTATATGACATTCTCCTTTCTTAGCCTGTAGAGGCAGTGACAGAGAAAGGCTCACACCCCTCATCCTACCAGCAGCAGCCACGATAAGCCTGGCCCATTACGGGGGAGGAGCATGATGACAGCTGTTTGTTTCAAGGGAGCCCCTTTCCCCTTGTTCATGGCCGCAGTGGGGGGCTCTTTGTTTTTCCCACTGCCTGGCACAGCAGTGAGGAAAGCCCATTTCCCTTTGGGCTCCTGGCTGCGATTGGGAGGTGCCCCAGTGAGAGCCTGAGAGGGAATGGGAGGAAGTCCTCCTTCCCCTGAGGCTTCTGAGGTCCCCTCTGCTTGGGCGATTTTCTAGGCAGAATAAATTGAGGACTTTCCCATGAGTGCTAGGAAGTCCTCTGGAAAACATCCTGCTATGATTGATATATGTCAAGTTGTTGGCTTTTTTCTAGTGAATATACTACTATCTTAAGATGTGAGCCTAGCCAATGAAAGTGACTTGGGAGAGAAACATTAATCATTTCTCTGCTAAGATCTGTGTCCTGTGTACATTGTTATGTGAGTTGGCTCCAGGAGAAATTCTTCCTGTGTGCTGGGCAGGTGGTCCTTCTGTGTCTGCATATCTTTTTAACCCACCCCAGTGTTGGTACCAGTGTACGTGACAGAAAGCAGGTTGGTGGGGGCTGTGGTTCTGGTTGCAGATAGGCCTTTGATGTCCAGAGTGTAAATTGTTTTATTTGCATTTTACTTCCTCCAAGATCTCTCCTATTTTTTTAGGGATCTGTTCTTTGTCCCATGTATTTTATTAGGCCCAGGTACTTGCTTAAGTTAGTTACTCGAGACCCCTGGTACTCTAACTCACTTAGCTCCTCCCCCTGTTAGTTTACTTTAAGTTAATTATTCAGGACCTGTGTCCTCTCTGTCTAACTTTCCCTACCTCCTGGCTTCAACTGTACTTACTATTTCAGTTAGTGTAATTTTAAAATACATTTAATATTTTGGGGAGCTAATTCTTTTTCATTATTCCCTCATTACTCTTCCAAGTTTCTCACGGTAATCCTGGTTTTCTGTTGTCATTTGCTTCCACCAGAGGACTGAAATCACTGACACAAGGGGATGTCACTGAACATCTGCCTTTGGTTCTGTCCCCCGTCATCCACCCAGGGTAAAAGAACTACACTTGCCAGCTCAGATAAGACCTGGTCCTTGCCTTGGGCCTCATGTAGTTTAGATCAGTAATGCAACCAGTGGACAGGAGAGCAGATTTCCCCAGGGCTGCAGCTTGGGAGACAACACCTTGGGAAGTAGAGCAACAAATCCAGGTTATTTCTCACAGAATGGCTGAGAACCAGTATACTGAGCTTTAGGTTTTGACATTAGGGAGAAAAAGTTCACCTGTTTGAATAATAAGGTGGGGAAAACCTTTGGCAAACAGGGCAGAAAACAGTCTAGAAGTCACATGTTGATTGAATTCAGCCAGGTGCACAGCGGCACCTTTTAAACAGCAAGGCTGTACTAGACTGGGAAAGGGCAATGTGGCTTAGAACAGGCAGGCATTGGCCTGCATGCCTGTTCTCTGGGCCCACTGAGTGAGCACTTTGTTCTACTGTTACTGAGGGTGGCAAGGAATTCAGTGGATTTAAGAAGTTAGCCAAGAGATTAGAGGAACTAAAATTATTTATCTTGGAGAAGAATGGAGGAATAACTTCAAAGAGCCTGAGGAAGGTTCTTTCTCAGAAGCATCAGTCTCCCTCTGGGCTAACAACAGGAAATGGGAGATTTAAAAAATGTTACTTTACTGTTACACACAGCAGCACACATGGACCCACAGCAAAAAGGCCAGAGGACAGGAGTAATTGTTAGGTGGAAGGGGCATTGTTCTCTGTTGTTCATCATTGCTGCAAGGACGCAGCAGCTTTCTTCTTCACATGCATCATGGGATTTCTTTCTGGACTCCTGAAACTGACAGACTTTCAATAAAGATGTTATGTGAGGCCTTTACTGGAGCAAGAGCTGTTCCAAGTGACCCCTACCTCCTACTCCCAAGTTTCTGCCAGTCCGTGATAAATGAAAAACATGATTTGTGTCACCATGGCTGGGTGACTTTGGAAGAAATTCTAGATTGACTGATTGATAGGTTGGTTAATTGGTTTGCAGTGTTGGGGATTGAACTCAGGGTCTTGGGTGTGCTAGGCTACAACTGAGCTACATCCGAGGCCAAGAAATTCTACATTCAGCATTTAGAAGCTGTAGGGTTCTCTTCCTCTTGTGCCTGGTTTCCTTCCCACCCACCTCCACCTGTCTCCTTTTATCCAGTCCCTGGGAGCCATGCCCACCTCACCTCATGACAGACTCCATGTCTTCTCCAGGTTGGTGCCAGGTCCTGTTTTTCCAGATAGTTCCACGTGCGCTTCCTTCTCAAGTAGGTCCAAAAGTTAGCTGCTTCCCAGCTTCCTTCCAGACTTGACCAAGGACGTGGTTGCCGACTCGGTGGCTTCCTCCCACCACATTCCCTCCCTCCTCTTCCTGGGGCGCCTCTGCACTCTCCTCCATTCTCAGGGCCGTCCCTTGCTTCAGACCTCAGACCCTTCTGGGGTAGATTATTGAACAACCTGTGGTTTGCCTTTCCCTGTTCCTTTTCCATTCAACTCTATGAATTGTATTTCTGAAACAACTCTGCTAGAAATCTTTAAATGGCTCCTTATTATTTCCTGGACACAGAGCTGACCTACACCTAAGGCTTTGACCTTATCACCCACCTCTGCACTGATAGAACTCAGCCTCGAGGTCCTGAAGTTTCATCGTTTCTCTCTCCTTATCTTGTGCCTCTGCCTATTTCTGTTTGATGGCTTCAGCCTACTGCCCCTGGCCAGGTGTTTCTCTCTGCACCCCAGAGCACTCTGTGTGTAACTTTATTATAGCTCTGAGCACTTCCTGTTACAAAACTACTTTCACTGTTAGGTTCTTGCCTGGGGATATAGCTCAGTGGCACAAGCTCCTGCCTGGCAAGTGCAAAGTCCTGAGTTCGATTCCTGGTACCAAAACAAAACAAAACACTGTTAGGTTCTCAGCTCCTAGAAACCCGAGTACCACCCCTGACATCCTGATCAGCACAGAGCCTGGAGCATAGAGGTGACTGAGAAGAGTGTGCTGAGGGCAGATATAGGAAAAACACACGTCATAGAACTTTAAAAACCACAAAGACCCGGGCAGTCTTAACGTTTTTATTGTATGTTGTGATTGAGGGATTCTACCCAGAGGTATTTTCTTTTAATTTCCTTTGGCACCGGGAATCAAACTCGACCTCTCCCGCTTGCCAGGCAGGCACTGTGCCACTGAGCTATCTCTCCAGCCCACCAGAGCTGTTTCCTGATCCGGTAAATAGAGTCATAAGTGTCCGTTTCAGCCTCCTAGACCTTAATTTCAGGGTGGCAGTGCTTGGAGGTGGGTGGCAGCGGGAAGGCCCTCATCTTCATCTATTTCGTGTTTTTCTCTCTCCCTCCGTGTGCTCCTTTTTGTCGTCTCCGACTGAGCTGATGCAGTGGTAGTCCTTAGAGAAGAGGAGGCCTAGCCCAGGGTCTGACTAGGGTCCTCCTCCCTGTCGTCCCTATGGCGTGTGCCACCCAAGGGTCTGGAGATGTGCCTGGGATTCACAGCTATTCTCATACAGATGCACAGGAACTGCTTCCACCTGGCCCGGTGCCAGCATGTCTTCAGGCACACAGCTGTGTGTTCTGCCCTTCAGCAAAATATCAGGGTGCTAGATGCGTTCTATAATTAGTCAGGGCTTTTTGGGCTGCAAATGACAGAAATCTAGTTTAAAGCAGTTTAAGCATGTGGGATTTGCTGGATTACAGAACTAGAAAGTCCAGGAATGGATCTTGCTTGGAGCATGGCAAGATCCAGCCTGAGATGGTCCTTCCAGCCCTGTTGCCCGTTGAGCACTATCTGACTCTGGGGTCAAATTAATGTGGGTCCTGTTCTGACACCTTTGTAGTTAGTGGTGTGACTGAACTGGCCTGAGCTTTGACTTCCTTATTGATCAAATAGAGATGATTTCTGCATAGAGCTGCTTTGAGGACTTGATGAACCAGCAGAAGCAAAGTTCCTACTATAGTGTTGGCAACCAGTAGAGGCAGCGCAAATGAGTTACAGAGATGACTGACGTGCATCGAGGGCGCTGTACTTCACGCTCTGTTCTTTTCTGGGTGCCATTGACCTATGCTCTGTTACTGTTAATTATTATTAACAGGCAGGCCTAAGAAGTAAGGGTTATGTCTTGTCCCATTTGAGAGATGAGGAGGCAGCTGGAAGCAAAGGGCAGAGGCAGGATACTAACCCCAAACCCTTGGCCTTAACAACTATTTTATAATTACTTCTTTGTCTTGACTATGATCTGGATGCTCATGTGAGTCACATTGGGTAGATCTCTGATTCCACAGTAACTGTCTCAGTGGCTTCTCCTCCTGGCTCGATTTGTTAGTAAAGTCTTCGCAGATTCAGTGTGTCAGAAGTAGATTTTATTAGTTTACTCAAAAGTGACAAAAGCCTGCTAGGTCAAATGGGTGGAGGCAAAAACCCCAAGGTAAACAAGAGAGAGACAAAACAGAGAATAGGTTCAGAGCCTCACTCTGTAACATTCTGTGTGCTCCTGGGCAAGTAACTCCATCTCCCACGGGTCAGTCTCCTCATCTATAAAATTAAAATTTCAAAAGTATTAATCATAGTTGTTCCACCTCTGAGTTTAGGGAAGAATAAAAACATAAACAAGAGTGAGATAGGAATCCGGTTATCAGTTTTGTGGCTGGTGAAGCTGGCTTGGGCCTCAAGCCAAAATAAAGCTTCCTGGAATTTCCTCCCACATCTAAACGTACACCCCACCTGTGGGAATGTTGCTCTATTGGGAAAATGTAGACCTGACTTCAGATTTAGCCTTGACTCGGGCTTGCTTAATGTGTGGATGATGGGAACAGGAGGTGGAAACATCTGCCCTGTGTTCAGGATAGCTCCACCCCATAAAAAAGAAAAAAAACAAGGGTTGGGGACACACAGCATCAACAGTTGCACCGTAGTTCTCCCACAGATTGTATGGACAGAAGGGAGGTGGGAGTCTTCTCTTAATACTTCGGAGAGGAAAAGATTTTCTACCACATGGGCTAAGGTAGGAACACCAAGAGAGGGAGAAGACGATTGCTTCCATAAGTAACATCCACGTGGAAGCGCTGTGGGGAGATTAAATCATGTGAGGCAAATACAAGGCATATCTGGTGTGTGTGGTTAGTACCTGGTACAGCTTCACTGTGTTACTCATTGGCAGACTGGTGGCTGGTGCGCTGACAGACTGACTGCAACTTTTAATGAGATGTTGGAACACTGGTGTTAGCCTGTCAGTATACAGTATTTTCTTCCCAGTCAAAGACCCATTTGGGAAATCTGGTTTAAAGGAGGACAAAATAAGAACAGGGAACACTGGCCGATATGCTGGTTTTCCCCACTGTATTAGTCTGTCGTTGTTATGACTAAATACCCAAGGCTGGGTACTTTATTTTAAAAAAAGAGGTTTATTTAGCTCACAGTTTTGAAGGCTAAAAGTTTCCTAAGATCAGACTGTCCCATCAGTTTGGCCTGTGGTAAGAGCCCTGTGGCAGATGGTGTAATGGAGTGCATGTGAAAGAGACCACGTGGTAAGACAGAAAGCAGAGATGAGGTGAGTCTAGTCCTGTGCTTTTTAAGAATTAAATTTTTTTTTATTTTAAAGAGAATAGTTAAAAAAGAAGAACAATAGCAAAATACTAACATCACAGACAAAAACAAAAAATAGAAACATTAAAAATGATACAGGGTTCCAGAACAAAATGACAGGAATTAACAGTAGTTGTTGTATTACATATTGTTATCTTCAACAAAGTTGCTAAGATTACCAGATGTAAGAATGCAAGATTGATCAAACCATTAAAGAGAATAAAAAAAAATTAGAGACGATACAGAGTTTCACTAGACAAGATGGTAGGAATTCAGCAGTGGTTGTTATATTGCATATTGTTGTCTTCAAATCAGTTGCTCAGATTACCAGATATAAGCATGCAAAATTGGTCAGAATAAAAAAAAAACTAAGCATTAACTGCACCTCTCAAGAAACCACCAAACATCAGCAGTACGGTTATCCTAGCTATCCATACGGATATATTTTACCTTCTTCTTTCTTTCTTTCTTTTTCTTCTTTCGCTCATCCCAGTTGTTCCTTTGTTTGAGCAATTTCTTTCCCTTTTATATTATCTATTGTACATTGTGGGTTTTATAAATTTATGACGAAAGTCACCCCCAATGACCCAATTACCTTCCACTAAGCCCTGCCTCTTAAAGGTTCCACCACCTCTCACTGCTACACTGGACTCAAAACACAAACCTTTGGGGGACACACAGCAACCATATCTAAACCATAGCACCTACTAAGTCAGAAGCTCCTCACTATACAAACTGCCAAGCCTACAGTGTCTGTCCTCTGTCAGTGCCAGGGCGTGCTCATCTTTTCACTGTGGGAAAATGTACCATTTGGATTGTTTTAAATTGTGTAATTCAATTCGTCAGCATTACATACATTTACAATATCATGCGACCATCACCACTATTTCTAAATCTTTTTTATCACTGCAAAGAGAACTTGTGATCTTTAAGCAATGGGTTTCCTCTCCCACCCACACCCCGAATCTCTGACAGCCTGTAATATACTGTATTACTGACTACCTGAATTTATACCTATTTTAGATAATTTGCTAAAAGTGGAGTCTGATAATATTTTGGGGGGTCCTAGTTATTTCACTTAGCATAATTATTTTCGAGGTTTATCCACGTTGTAAGTTGTATCAAAATATGCTCATTACTTTTTATATTAAAACATTAATGGCCTCCATAAAGACCAATTTCTTTGTACTTTTTCTGATCATACCCCCTTTTTAATGTTTTCAGAGCCTCCTGCTCCAGATGTGGAATCTTTCACAGTGCAGAGAGGACATCTGCCACACCTCAAGCTGAGGAAAGCAAAGGAGAAAGATGGACCTATTAGGTCAGTGCCCGTGCTTTCTCGGTAGTTGTCCAGAGACTCCTGTAGGCTGTTGGAAACTTCGGCTGGGTGAGAAGACTTGAGTGTGGGTGGTTGCACTTGAATATTTAGGGCAATGCAGCAGGACCTCTTTTTATTTTCTTTTAATTTGCTTCACTATAGCCTGGGTCTTTAAAGCCTTTCTTCCAAAGGAAGAAAGAGACTTCTGAGGGACCAGAGACAAGAATTTTGGAAGTTAAGCCCAAGAAATTAAATCGGTTCCTTTGAGCATTGACAAACGTGGGTGACAACACCGGGTGCTGTCCTTTGTGTTCATGCTCATGGCATAGCAAGAGCAGCATCTTGCGTCCTGGAGACAGAATATGTCTCTCTGTGGAAGGAAGATCTTGGTGCTGTGTGTAGTGGTTTCTGCAAAGGTCATGTGGATAATTCTTTTTATCCATTCGTGTATTGAGTTATGGGCAGGATACTATGTAGTTAGGGACTGCTGCTGGGATTCCAGACGGTATTAGGACAGATGGGGTTAGTCTGGTGGAGGACTACACTATGTCCAGTTTTCCATGTATTTACAAAGGTCATGGTAGGTTTACGACTGTAGAATCAGTCTCTTTTTTAAAAGAGGAAGATAAAGGGTGGCCTGGAGAAAAGAACAACTTGCCCTCAGTGTCAGGACAAGCTGAGAGTGTACATGGCCTGACCTACACAACCTTATGTCTCTCTGGACTCTCTCAGTGCATTCCAGGTAGAAATAAATAAGAGCTATTACAGAATTATGAAAAAGAAAGTCTATGTGTCTCCTTGCTTTCGTATTAGTTTAAGCCCAGGGGTAGACATTGCCCAAGTGGCTCTGCTTCTTGGTTCCTGACAAGTTACTGGAAAGCACTGTAATTCTGTTGCTGGAGGGGGACAGAAGCTGTGACATCACCGCCAGAGAGAATGTGCAAGAGCAAGTGTGATACTCAAGCCAGGCGATTACGTAAGGCAGAAAAAAAAGCCAAATGACAGTCTCTGTGGCTGTGTGTCAGCCAGTGCCTCCAAAACAGGAAGTGGAGACCTGTGAATCATCAGGGGTGGGTGGTGGTGAGAAAGAGGGGAGGACTCCTTCTAGAACAGTTGGGTTCCATACTGCCGCAATAGCTTTCCTTATGTCATGGGGCCTCATTACCAGCAGGCAAGTGAAATGATTTCCTCAGCCTGCCTATCTGGTGTGAGCTGGAGGGAGGAGCTTTGTCAGACCTTAGCCTATATTGTGCATCACTTGGAGGCAGTGGTTTGGGCCACATCGTGGAGCAAGGACCCAGGCACCAAGTGTCCCTTCCTGAGCTTGCTGATCATAACTCAGCCTGTTGCTGCACTCCCTGAGTGCTAGCCTGCCCTGCCCGTGCCAGTTAATAGAGATCACCTGCGTGGCCTTACCAACAGTATACCTTCCCAACTCTAGTCGTGGAGATTTTGACTCAGTAGTCCTGAAATGAGACTGGGAAATTTGTATACTACAATTATCAGGCTAAATGGGGGAGTTGCTGTGTGCGCTGTGAATGATGCCTCTAGGGGGCAGTGTACAGCGCCAAATGGGTAAAAGTGAGCCTTGAACTTGGGCATTACCCCCACCACCTATACATGGAAAGATGGGAGTGCTTTAAAGCTGTGTTTATGGACAGTACGCAGTTGCTACTTTCACACTAGACCATGATTCACGGGCTGTCTTCTAAAGCCTTGAGGAAAGTTTTAGTTACAGGTGCTCCCTGTGGGCAGTGATTGCCTAGTAAAGGAATGGTTTACTGGTGGTGACCACTTACTGCCCTACTGTTTCTACTTTGTCTCATGTAGAAATTCTTTTACTGAAAGTGAGCCAGGGTTTATGGAATAAGGACCTTCAGGATACCTAGGGTGTTTGGGAGCCTGGTAGGTGGTTGGAGACTTCCTAAATACA
Source organism: Dinomys branickii (assembly GCA_004027595.1). NCBI lineage: Eukaryota > Metazoa > Chordata > Mammalia > Rodentia > Dinomyidae > Dinomys > Dinomys branickii. The sequence goes on along the minus strand of PVLD010005512.1, from coordinate 62,226 downwards.
ACACCTACTGCGGGTGAGGGTTCTATTTTTTAAACCTACTGATTCGTGAGTCTTATAGGAGGCAGGAGAGCCCGGGCATTAGGAATGTGGGACAGAAGTGCAGATTTGGTGGTGAAATAGCATTATGTGGCTTATGGAGTTTAGGAAATTAATCATATTTGGTGTTGGTGCAAGCTTTTCCTCCTGACTTAACGTTTAACTGGAGAAGATTAAAGAGGGGATAATCATAGCCAAAGAAATCTATAAGGATTTGAAAATATACAAGAGTAAGTAATTCAGACTCTTGTTATCAAGGGAGCTAGCGATAGCAGATGATCAAATATTTACTATACCGGAGGCAGGAGATAAAGAGCAAACTGATGGGACTGGAAAGAAAGGCATGACTCATTCTCAACCCCTTTATTCCTGCACGTCCTGTCACTGGCAGGCTAGTTGATGGAATAAATAACAGTAAAATACCGGACAAGATGACACCTGCTGCCTGCATTTAGAGGACAGTTTCACAATATACATGTATCATTTTGCCTTTCTGGCTGTTTTAAAATCTTGTCAGCCTAGATTAACTCACGGTGACTTTGCACTGCTGGCTTCTCGTTGATTTCACATGAACTTTGGTGTCAAACTATGAACTGCAGGGAAATGTAAATCACATGAGTTGTGTTTCAAGTTGCCACATGATTGTCTGGAGACTTTTTCAGACTTAGTACATTAACTGTTGTAGGCAGTTGGCCTCCGTGTGACTGCTAAAACCTTTCCACTGCTTGGCTTTGCTTCCCCACGTGAAAATCACTGATTAGATCAGCCATATGACAGACACACAGGGCAGCAATACATGCAACAACTTCTCCTAGCTAAGGAGGCAACTTTCTGTTGCTAGAAATTGCAGAATCACTTGCCAGTGTCATCTGACTTTGGCACTGTGGGTTGATTTGGAGTTTCATGACTGTTGGGACTATCAGATGGTAAATCCCATGTGGGCCAGGACTTTTTCTTGTCCAGTGTTGGGTCCCCAGTGCCTTTGAAAAGTGCTTATATCATAATAGCAGCTCAGTACATAGGAATAAATGAGTGAATCCTCCACATGAAGATCTGATAAGACATTTTTCTTTTTCCTTCCAGTTCATATCAAGTGTTGGTGCTTCCACTGGCCCTCCAAAGCATTTTTTCCTGTGACTATGAAGGGGCTGCCTCATTCTTTAGCAATGCCTCTGATGGTGATGGATATGTGGCGGCGGAACTACTGGCCAAAGATGTTACAGATGACACTGTGGAGATATCCATTGGCGATAGGCTGTACTATGGGAAATACTATAATGCACCCTTGAAAACAGGGAATGATTACCATATTGTATTACGAATCACACGTGAATGGAATGAGGTATAGTTCTTTAAATGCTCTCATGAACTCGTATTTTCTTCTTTGTATGAAATTTAAATGTTTGAACACATGTTTTCCTAGTTTTTGAAGGTGTGTCATAGGCCCCACTCTCCCTTCTTTTCTCCTCAGAAGGACTGTGCTTTTCAAGCATTGGTTCTTTCATGAGACATCAGTATTCATTAGATAAATATAACAAGCTAGACAAGCAGAATGACTAGACCCATATCAGCCAGTTGGGGATAGAAAATCTTTTGGGAGAACTTGGTGATAGATAACCTGGGAGAAGTCTAAGCATAGTGTACATTCATATGTGTTGGTAATGGAAATTAGAAAACTTACATTAATACTAATGAAACATCTTGACTGACATATTTGAGGCAAAAGTGTGAAACCATCTCACTTGTAAGACTCATCACACATTGAAAGGAGACATTATTAAATGTTGTGTAGGACACAGGTTTACTGTGGCATGGATATGCTTGAAATTAAGCCAGTGGTTTAAGACTGTCCAAGTAGCAGAGAGGCTTGGTAGTGCTTTGTGACTATAATGTAGGATTAAGTATTGAGAAGTTTAAGTCCGTAACTTTACCAGGGACTTTTAAAATAATAGTTACTCTAATGGGTGCAGGGTGGCATCTCATTGTGGTTTTGGCTTGGATTTCCCTAATGATTAGTGATAGCAAGCATCTTTTCATGTGCTTTTTGGCCATTTGTGTCTCTTCTGTGGAGAAATATTTTTTCAGGTCCATTACTCATTTTTAAATTGAGTTCTTTGCTTTCTTGTCAATAATTTTTTAGGAGTTCTCTTTATATCCTGGATAGTAGCCCCTAATGAGATTTGAAATTTGTAAATATTTTCTTCCATTCTGTGAGTTGCATTTTTTACTCTGATAGTGTCTTCGGTGCACAGAGGTTTTTAGTTTTTTTTTTTTTTTTGGCAGTACTGGGGATCGAACTCAGTACCCTGTGCTTGCTAGCAGGCGCTTATTCCACTAAGCTATATCCCCAGCCCGAGGTTTTTAGTTTTGATGAAGGACAATTTATCTATTTTTCCTTTTGCTTCCTGTGCCAGTGTAACCATCTTGAAGAAATCACTGACAAATCCAGTTTTGTGAAAAGTTTCCTCCTTATTGTCTTCTAAGAATTCTGTAGTTTTACATTTTACATTTAGATCTCTGATTCATTTTGAATTAATTTTTGTCCATGCTGTTAGGTAAGAGTTTGATTTTTTGAAAACTTCGAATATCCAGTTTTCCCAGTACCCAGTCTTCTTGTAAAGACATTTTGCTCATTGAATGCAAGGGTTTGTTTCTGGGCTCTGTGTTCTCTTTCATTGATTTACATGTCTGTCTTTATGCGAGCACTGCCCTGCTTTTTGTTTTGATTTTGAGATGGAGTCTTGCTACATTGCCCAGGCCAGCACTGCACTCACAGCCTTCCTGCCTCAGCCTCTTAAATAGCTGGGATTACAGGTGCACACCAGTGCATCTAGCAACACACTGTTTTGATTACTGGAGATTTATAGTACAGTTTAAAATTAGGAAGCACGAGCTTTCCAGCTCTCCCGTTTTGTTTTTCCTTCTATGTACTTGTCCTAATAAGCAGCATCACTTTGCTTCCGGTAACTAAAAGAGAAAGCTGGGATCATTCTTGTCTCCTCCCTCTCTTACCTTCTTGTCTAATCCATCGTAAATGGTATCAGTTCTGTCACCGTACTGCTGCTTAAAATATGCTTGTTGTTAGTTTTTCACCAGCATTGTTCCGCCTTTGACACCTCTTCTCTAAACATCAGTTTTCTAGCTCCTCTGCCTCTTATTTCTGCCCGTCTCTGAGCTCTGTGCTGTTGTCAGGGTGAGTTCTGTGAAGTGCACATCTGATCAAGGCGCCTCCTTTTAATGAGCTTCCTTCTTCACCAGGCCCGTATTTCTCTTCTGTAATATATTCGGTTCCCTAGTATCCACCTTGCAGTTTGAGGTCCCTTTGCTTCTTCAGTGCTTTGAAATACATCCTTCCCTCCATTTCTAGTCTCTGTATTTATGGTTTTCTGATTTTTTAATTTTTTGGGTACCGGGAATCAAACTCAAGACCTTGCACTTGCCAGGCAGCCGCTTGTGCTGCTGAGCTACATCTCTGGGCCCTTTAATCTCTATATTTAGCTTCTACAGCAAAATTTAATTATACTTAAAACTATATGGCTATTTTAAGCTTTTCCCAGAACTTTTCAGTTCAAATATATTTAAAAAATACTTTCAATAAAATGAAAATCAGAATATTCAAGTTTCTCACTTGAAAGAGAATCTGCTAATGAGGTTGGCAGGATCATTCTCTAGTTCCCACTGTTGAGCTTCCTCTGGGGAATTTTGCACTGAGTCTTACACACCATAATCCCTGCACTGCTGATGGACGAGTATACATAGAATACTGACTGGAGAAAAGAGGAGGAATTGTAGTCTGGTAGGCTTGTAGGTTTCTTTTTCCATGCATGTTCCTCTTGCTTTCATCCTGGTTTGTAGACAACAGTATGCCAGGTGTCACCAGAGAGGTGAATGAACTTGCCCGTAATGTGCTTCATGACGTCTTCCTGGACCTAGATGTCATCTCAGAATCTTTTTCACCATAGTTCCCCAGGCCGTGAGGGCCAGTTGCTCAGAACTGGCCATGGGGATTGAAGCTCTTGCTGTTGCGTTGTTTACCCGTGGTATGTGCTTTCTGAGATCTACTGGAAACCTGTAGAAGTGATCTCTAGGGTCATTTCTGTACCTGTTACTCCTGCCAGACCCCTGAACACTGGTGATGTGTAGGTGAATTATAAGCTATTAGAGCTGGATGGACTTTAAAGATTTTTAAAAATTCAAGTTAAAATGTTAAAATTTGAGTCTCAAGAGGGCTTTGGCCTCTGAATTATATTGTTGAGGTGGACACTATGTGCCATCTGATGTTCTGCTGTTTTCCTTTGCAGGTGAGAAGATACTCCTGTGCAGTTTTGGCCCAGGTGAAAGGTAAAACAATTTCCTTCTACCAATGCTGTCCTTATGTCTCCCTTGTTCAATCTGCAGCAGCAAGTTTATACTGAGTCTCTTTTTAAATTGTCACAGAAACCCAGCTGTTACTATATTAAGCTAGAAGTCATAGTTGAAAAGCGTGGGGGGCTTCACAGAATTATACAGATGCCTGTACTGCTGGGCCTCCAGGGCCTGGGCCTGGGATCTCAGCGCTGTGACTGGGCTCTTCCTTTCTGGCCGCCTCGCATCTCTGCTTTCTTTGTGAGTTGGCCCGTTTCTTTTCTACTGTAGGTTGTGCCGTGGTCAAATCTGAGCCTCAGCTTCAGTGGAAACAACTTTTGTGGGAACAGAAAGGTTGTTTTTAAATGTAGGAATGGAATCTTTTCTCCTCGGCTAAGGGAGTGGAGAAGTCACTGCTTATAGGAGATGGAGAACTATAATCAATCTATCTTGGATTTTTCCTCACTGGGAGTAGAACAGTGCGATCAGTACCTCCATCGGGGTTAAGAAGGGAATAAGATTCCTATGAAGAAAAGGTCACAAGAAAACATGTTTACACACCAAAGCAAGAGCTATAACAATCTACTGCCTTCTTCTGTTTGGCTGTGTAGTGTGTTCACAGTCACATACTCAGTCATGTGCACCGTAATGACATTTCAGTTAATGATCGACTGCATATAGAACAGTGGTCCCATAAGATTAAGATAAGATTGTATCACTGAGAGATGTTGCAGCCATCTTATTTATGTATTTTCTGTGATTACACAGTGACGAAATTACCAGCGACATTTCTCAGAATGTATTACCAGCCACATTTCTTATATTTCTGAGAACGTGTCTGTCATTAAGAGGTACGTCATTGTAATGCGGTGGACCCTCAAGTTACAACCAGTCTTGACTTACAAACAACTTGGGTTATGACCAGAATTTTAGTTTTAACTTGCAAAGCCTTAGAGTTACGACTTGAATGCTGGGTTGCTTGTGCTTCCAGATGGTCTCAGATACAGATTTAAGCCTTAAAGAGGAAGCAACATCACAACATCCTTTCTTGTATGGGGTTAACTGAGAAATCCTGGCCCGGTGTCTCTCTGAGGACCCTGAGATCTGCCTGTACACAGGAGAGAGACTTTGAGGGCTATCGAGAGGAGCCTGAGCCTTTCACTGATAACCTGAGTTACCACCAGCACTGGGGAACGAATTGAGTCTGGAAGTTAGGGCCCACTGTATTAAGGAAAACATCCTCCATTCACAAAATGGAACTATCCTACATACAATAAAAACTGGAGTCCTGGAGAAAGACAGTTGAAAGGCGGTTACTACATCCAGCAGCAAGACCAGGCATTCTGGAGACGCTGTGTTCTTGATCAAATCCAGATGTGCTTTTTAGGGTCCATTTAGAAATCTATGACCAAATAGAAAGTTTAACCATTAAAGGGAAAACTGGATAACTACAATAAATACTCTTATTTAGAAAGGAAGAAAAGATAAAGTAATGTGCAATGGGATAAAGTCTAACTGCCTCAGGGGCTGCCTAACAGGAAAATGTCCTTTGTCCTCAAAGCCTTTCCTAAGGGACACAGTGGGACGGATTTCTGCTGGGCACTGTACAGTTTAAACCTTCTACTTCGCATGGACGGAGTTATCAGGAGCAGGAGATCCCCTAGGAATTGAGCAATGGTCACTCTTTGTTTGCCAGGCTAGGGACTTCCCTGGCAGTAGATTTTTTTTTAACAAACCAACAGGCAGCTGTCCAGTATATTCAGTTCCCAGGAATTTCAGTAGTTTGTAGCTAATACTAGAAATATTGTCAAGTTTATGACCTTGGAATCTGGAACTTTTCCTTGTGGTTTATGAGTTCTTGGAACGAGCTGAGGAATTTTGTCTTCCACCCACACTATAATTTTAACGCCTTGTATCCTGTCCCTTGCCTCAGAGCAACATAGCACAATAGGCTGGCATGGTGATTTCATGGCTTTCAGAAGGTTGCCAGTGAATGGCACCTCACAATGGGGATCTGTCATCCAATCAGACAGCAGAGGGTATTTTGCCAGAAGTGTAAAGAAGGGGCTGGGATTATTAAGCTTCCTGTACTTTTCTGCTTCTCCCCTAATCTTATTTCCCATTGTTTTATGTCTACTAAAACCCTCTTCAACAAGGGAAGGGGAGTTGGCTTTTCAGCTGAACAAGGCCAGTTACCTGACCATCAGCCATCTTGCCTTGCTGGTCACCAGGCAACTCAAGGCTCTCTTAACAAAGATGTGTATTGTTCTCTTTCTGTGTGAAGATGGGCCAGGCTCCTATCTTGAAAAGGTTTAATGAAGGGCATAGGAAACAATCACATTCTAACACTGAAAGACTTCTTGCCAGTCCAGTCCCTAAAGCTCTAGGGATGGGAATGGAGTTCTCATAAAGAAGAAAGGCTTTTGTAGAAGAATTAAGATGTGTAAGCTTTCAGACACAGAAATAATAGCTCCCAGAATCCACTCCACTCAGCAACTGTTGGATACAGTTGGAAGATATTCAAATTGGGGTCAGGGAAGTAACCAGAGTGGTGTTGGCTTCAGTCTTTCTGCTGTGATTAAGTCCATAGGAAGCTTTTTGCTTTGAGAATATCTTAAATGGCTTTTGGCAGTGCCCTTCTCCACCACTGGACTGCAGAACCACTGCTGAAAGGGAATTTGAGCCTTTGCGTTCAGACCGTCAGAAAGCTCTGGCAGATAATAGAAAACCCACTGTTACATGGAAATTCTAAAAGACGTTCCATGATATGTTTATCTGTGTATAAAATTTACCAGTTTGTGCACTTATCTCTGGAAGCCCTTTTCAAAAAGTTTTGGAGACTGACACTTCCGAAATTTGGAGAAAGGTGGACCCAAGTTAGTTCTGACATTGTTCCCATTTGCTTGTGCCAACCCTCAGCCCCATCCTGGCCTTTGCTCAGTGACACATTGTGCAATTGACTTTTTGCATATTGCTCCTGGATTGTCTTATAACCGAAAAGAGCTTTGATGTGATTACCGGGGACCAGAGTTGGTGTGATGGCACATGAAGAGGCCTGGCTTCGCTGCCTGAGCCAAGCTGCTAATCAGCTGAGTGTCTCTGAAATGTTTAATTTGGCCAGTTCTTAGTTACTTCGGTCTGGGCCCTCTGAGATCTCTTCTAGCCACAAAGTACTGTAGGTCTATGATTTCTTGAGTCATTGAGATGGTAATAAGCTATAACCAGGGAACATTCTCCAATCGCAGGCCTGAACAGTCTGAGTCATTAGTGACTCCTCCTCGCTGTCTTTCAGCCTACATGTTGTACTGGTTTCCATTTCTGTGTTCACGCCTTCGTGTATAGCACAGGCTTTCTTCCCTGCAGCATAGGTGGCTGGCAGACCCTTCTTGCTCATCTCTCATTGCAGGAATTCAGGGTTTCCTTCTTCAGCCTACACACCGCCACCTGCCTCATTGCTAAATGGCAGCACTAATTTTATTATTTCTTTTTATGCTTTTTCTGTGCTTCCCCATGACTATTAATCCTGGATTTTGAGGTGTCAGTTTGTCATCACTGTCTAATTGCTTCCCTCCCCCACTCAGACTGACGTGCCGAGCTGGACACGGCCCAGGCCTTTTCCCTTTGACTCCTTTGCTCACACAATGACTTGGTTACTTCTACCCGTATTGTCTTATAATCAGCCTGTGACCACTTATTAACATCCCACCTGTTCTTCAAGATTGAAACCAAAAGCTATCTCCTCCCTGAAGCTTTTACAGTTCCCTGACAGGGCCGGATCTCCCTCTCGCTCTCTCTTTAGCCATTCTGCCAGACTAGAGCAACTGGCAGGCACTTACCTTCACCTGCGAGGTTCCAAACCCTTCAGAGTGGGCATTAGGAGAGTCGGGATGGCACACACTAGGTGGTCACTGAGAGTGTACGGAATTGGGGTGAGTGTCTCTCAGGTGCCCAGCAGTCTGTTTCGTGGGAAATGAAGGCTGGTAGGTGCAGTATTTATCAAATTAAATAAGCCTGAGAAGATTTGCAATGTGGACCCTATGAGTTCCACATTAGTGATTCAACCAACTATAGACCAAAAATACTTATAAAAAAATTGCACTTGGGGCTGAGGATGTAAAGTGGTAGAGTGCTTGTCTAGCATGCATGAAGCCTTGGGTTTCATCCCCATCAGTGAAGGAAAAAAGAATTATATTTGTACCAAACATGTACAGACAGTTTTTCTGGTCATTACTCCCTAAACAGTACTATTTGCATGGCATTTACAATATGTTAGATAGTATAAATGATGTAGGGGTGATTTAAAGGGTACGAGAGCATGTGCCTTGGTTATATGCAAATACAACACCATTTTATAGCAAAGACTTGAGTATCTGCATATTTTGCATTCTCAGAGGGTCTTGGAACCAATCTCCCATGGATACTGAGGGACAACTGTATATAGGTAGATACACACAGATTTCATTTCATTTTTTTTTTTTTAGTAGGAAAATTCGTTGGAGAATAGGAATGGGGAGTGGGGAACAGGAATAGCTGCTGAGCTACAGGAGGGGTCTGGAATGGCCTCTTACACTTTCATTTCAAACCTTCACGGTTGTGATAGGCAGAATTGTGAGGGACCCCCTCCAAATTCCTGGCCCCTCATATCTACCTACCTTGTCTTGCCTGTTCAGTCAAAGATGCTGCTTTGAAGGGATTTGAAAGATGTAGTGAAAGTCCCCAGTAAGGCAGTTATTTCACTGGGCCTCACCTCACTGCATGAACCTGGGTCTGGAGTCGGGGACGGGAGATCAAAACCACAGGTTGAGGTGGATTTGACACGGGGACATTCTCATGCTAGCTTTGAAGCTGGAGAGGGCCACCATCCCCATCTGGGTGGCCTGTAGGAACTGGGAGTGACTCCCTATTGATAACCAGGAAGAAAATGGAGACTTCAGTTCTACAAATGGAAGAAATGAATTTTAGCCGACAACCTGCAGGAGTTTGGGAGTAGATTTTTCTCCAGAGCCTCCAGACGGAAATGCAGCCCACTTGACACCTACAGTTCAACCTCATGAGATCCTGAGCAGAGAACCAGTCACAGTATGCCTATTCTGAACTGCAGAGTTGTGAGCTAACAAATGGTTATAGCTACCTACATTTATGGTAATTTGTTAAAAATGAATACGATGGTATTGCTGGTTTATCAAGTGCTACTAAATTAGTTTTCTCCTTCGATCTCCCTGGCTGCCTCTCGCTTAGTAAGGAACTCCAGGGAGAAGGTGGTAGCATGGCAAAGAGAAGTTGAACACACTAAATATAAGTCACAGCACTATTTATACCATTCAGTGAATAGAATTATTGCTTTCTGAAAATGACTGTGCCTGTCTACATTTGTGGAAAAAATTTCCATACCCATAAGATAGTCTTCAAGATGTCACAAGTCTGAGTGTAGGAGTAGACTCTTTCTAACTTCCTTTTGAGCACCTGTGATATTTCCATCAATGAAAGGGCAAGAGGGAGCCCAAAAAACTCCTGAGCCCTGGCCTTCTTGGGGGAGCTGCCATGGGGAGAATGATATAGTATCGCAGGACTTAAATTCCCCAAGAGTGAGTAACGGACGAGGATATGGCACATAGACCATTCACTCGCATTTCTAAAAGAATATCCTACAGGTGCTTTAGAAGAAAAATAAGCAAGATTCCATCCCATGAAGCCATGGAAGGGATGATAGCCAGACGATGGCGAGGCTATAAAAAAACCCACCATTCGAATTAGCCAGTTGTGAATTTTCTTAGTAAGAAATTCATGTGTGATGTTCTTAAAGAAACCTGTTCAGCTGCACTCGTGAGTGCTCTGGTCATTTTTCACAGTACATAAAACCAAGAACTGTTCTGCCAGAATCATGCCTGGAGCCAAAATCTAAATGGTGCTCTGCAGAACAAGTAAGGATCATTTGTCAGTACTTCATCTACAGTGAGAAGCAGTTGGGTCCATCGCTTGGGGTGGATCCTGCTGGTCGGGAGCCAAGAGGAGGTCAGGTTCCTAGACTTTTACTTTGCTTCTGCCCCATTGCTTCGGAGGGGAGCTTTGAGAGTGAGCAAAGAGTTAACTAAACTATGTAAGTTCAAGTCTTCCCACCTGGCTGAAGCTCATTCTAGCAAGTTCACACAGTTTTCAAGTGAAATAGATGAACCATTTTCAAGTGTGACATGTGGAAACTGAGAGGCGTGCCTCTCAGAGAAGGAGGAACAGTTCACACTAGCCAGCACGATATCACTGCATGCGTTTTCTTCTGGCAACATGTCACACACTGGTCAGGGAAATATGACAGGGATAATGTATTTTGACTTGTGGACAGTGTGGGGAGATGATGGCCATCTGTAGGCTTTGACACAGGCTGGTTGACTACGTAAAGTTGACATCAACTCATGAATTGGTATAAAACCCAGAGGTATGCACAGTGAATCTCTGTCCACAGTCATCTTCAGTTCAGTGTTTTTATTAAAGACTACGAATATGGGTCATGAGTGTGTAAAGGGAGAAACAGTGACAAGAGCTGAGAGGAATGCTGGACGGACTGAATGAAACAAGCAGGGAATGAAAGTTCCAGCCTACCAGCCCCTCCCCGCAACTCCAATGCTGTCTTTTCTCTTAAAAAGCAAAAACTTTGCTAACTTGGTGTACAAAAATGGTATTTTAATGTTTTAATTTACATTTTCATTTTTTAAGGGAGTATTTAATCAAAGATTTATTGATTCTCCATGTTTTATATGTAAATTTGCATATTCTTTGCATAGAATTTGCTTTTTTTAAAATTGTCTTTTTCCTTACTAACTTGAAGTGCTATTTGTTAACCCCTTGCTTGTTATTCCAAATATTTTACTAGTTTGCCATTTACCTTTTAACCTTTCTTCTTGTAGTTTCTGATATACGAAGCATACTGTTTCTAATATAGTAAAGTCTCTTATTCACTGAAGACTTCTACATTAACAAATAGCCTTAGAAAATTCTTATTCACTTTAAATTACAAGTTCACTAACACTTTCAAATTCTTTTGGGTTTCAGTTTAAGTCTTTAATCCATTTGAATTTTATTTGGTATATAAGCTCTCATGATCAAAATTATTCTAAGTGGCTAGCCAGTTTTCTCCATACTAGTTATAAATGATCATTTCACCAGTGATTTGAACTGGTACCTTAATCATAACAACAATCATGAAAATAGCCAACATTTGCTTATTTCTTACTCTATGCCAGCTACTGTTGTAACATATATTAACTCATTAATGTGTCACAATCACCCTGTCAAATAAGTACTATTGCTATTATCTCCATGTTATTATAGTGTCCTGAAATGCAGAAACTGAGGCATCAAATAACAGAATAACTTGCTCAGGGTCACACCGTGATGAAGAGGTGGTGTTCAGATAAAACCAGGAACAACCTGACTCAGCCTGATCTGAGTGTTCAAGCTTTGAAATGTTTAGATATGGTTGGGTTTGTTTCTAGGCTTTTCTGTTTTGATCCAGAGTATTCATTCCTGTGTTGATACTACAATACCTTACTATTTGGTAACTCAAGTTATTCCCCTAATGTGTATTTGTATGTGTATTATGTAACTATATTTCTTTAATAGATATGAAACTAACTTCTAATTTAATCACCGCTGTTCATTCCATTGTGTAATCTAGCTTCTTAGAGTGTGAAGGCCCTTCTGAACAGTGCAAGCAGTCAAGTGATGTCATCTACATTTTCTGTCTCTCGACAGTACTTTTTGAGGCAGTGGGCTCTGCCTTTGCTCTTTAGGTTGGGTTGTGCTCCGTGGCTGCTCTTGCTGGTACCCAGGTAACCTGCAGAGTCTCCGTGGAAACAAACCACTCTTGGCCTGGGTGTAGAGATCAGATCTGTGCTTACCCACTTCCTGTCTTGGTTTAGTAACAGTACCTAGTGTAAAAGGTGGTTAGGAAACTTAAGAGTTAACATTTGTGAGGTGCTTGAAGTGTTCAGTAAGTGCTTGCAAATTAAAAGAGAGCCTCTGCGGCAGTCAGTACATAAGCTGGTTCAGTCCCTTGGCCCAAATGTGCGACTCAAATGTGGATGTTTTTCAGGTTTATAACCAGGGATCTCCCTGGAGATGCTATGCGATGCTCTCCAAATAGAGTGCACACCTTTCACAATGCTTTTACATCAAGTTTCTCACTTTATCTTCATAAAAGCCTGCTGAGCAGAACAGAGTGGTGCTGTCCTTTGTTGAGATAAGGAGAAAATGACAGGAGACTCGGTTCAACAGCAGATGGTTGTTTACTACACTTGACCACAGTTTTTGGAATCAAAATTCAAATGATAACAAAATGACTTCTTCCTCCAGGCAAAGGAAAACTTCTTGTCAAAAATGTATCATGTGTACCACAGGACATTGACAGGGAGAAGGGACCAGCACAAAGCAATACACTGTGTAGAATTTGTTTGCTTACAAGTTCAGCTTTTCTGTTTCTTGGAACTTCGAAGTTTTGCCTTCCCTTTCAGAAATACCAGGGGACTGTGGCTTCCTGGGGCTCCCCAAATTCAGAGGCTACCAAGAAACTGTGGGGCGTTCTTGGGATTCCTTGTCAAATGGGCCTCAGCTGTGGGGTAAAGCGCACAGAGTATCTTCAGGTGTGTGCTTTCTGGGAGGGTTCGATGTGCCGCAGCGTAGGTTCAGTGTGTGGTTTCGCCCCACAGGCTCGCCGCTCACGGTGGAGCAGATGCTGGGCGTTGGACTGGGCTCCGTAGCTGTGGCGGTGGTTCTGGCATTCCTCTCCTTCTTAGCGGTGTGGTATGTGGGACTGTTGTCTTTGAGGAAGGAGTGGCGCGGAGGGGAGGAGGAGTGGGAGTCCGCCAAACGGCTGGGGCTGAGCAGGGTCACAGGGGTGGGAGGGGAGGTTGTCTTGGCACAGTCAGCAGGTGAAAGGCCTGGCTAGCCGGGTGTGGTGGCACAGCGCTCAGGAGGTGGAGGCAGGAGGATCACATGAGTTCGAGGCCAGCCTGGGCTACATAGTGAGTTCAAGGTCAGCCTAAACTACAGTGAGACCTTGTCTCAAACCCGCCCCCCCTCCAAAAAATAAGCCCGGCTAGCTAGTCTTGCAGCTCAGAGTAGGAAGGGAGACATATGCCCACCCCAGGAAAAGAGTAGGGTTAGCCATCACTGCCCTGGTCACACACAGCGGGGTGGCTGGTCTCATGCTGCTTCCCCTCCCAGCCTCCTGTGAACTACACTTAGAGAAACACATGGGAAAAGCGAAGTGTGTTCATGACGTATCTTCTCTTCCTTTCCATGTTTAGATTGCAGATGGTGCTGCATGGCAGAGCTGCACCGCTGTGAAGCAGATGTTCTGACAGCTTCTCAGGTGCCTGCACAAAGGCCCTGTGTACATCCACCCAGAGGGCGTGTGGCACTTTCGCTTGTTCCTGGGTTCAGCATGGTGGCTGTGTCAATGGATTGCCCCAGAAGGAGAAACTCAGGAACTGTTGACCTCTTTCCTGCTTCAGGACCAGTTCTGTGTCTGTGAACTTGAGACCCTTGATGTCCAATGTCGTATTGACCATAGGCTACAGATCCATGCGAGTCTCGCGTGCATGATGCCTGAGAATCAGCTCCTCTAGACCCCTGATACACAATAGTCTCTGTGTCCTCCTCTGTAGCATCTCTGCTAATCAGCACCCATTCTTCAGGACCTGTTCTTCTGTAGGAGGCAATGAGATAGGCTTAGGTTGGCGCTAGAATTTGACTTAAGGAGGGGATCACTAAAAAGGATAAATTAGCCCAACTCCGCAGCTCAGGAACAAATGAAGGGAGAAGAAAGAGGTTTATGGCTTCTTTCTTCTGTTTTCATTCTCTAGGATAGGCCTAGAGAGTACTAAAGAGTATGTAGGAAGAAAAAGAAGGGTGGTTATATTGTACCAGGTCAGGGTGGAGCATATATGAATGTGGCCCTGGATAGTTGCACTTAAAAATCTTAAAAAGTAGAAAGCTATTTTGTGTGTTTTCCACTGCTGGGTGTTGGTGGAGGAGGAGGCTGAGTGGTTGAGTGCTGTGGTTTGGATATGGTTTGTCCCCACCAAACCTCACATGGAAATTTGATTGCTGTTTGTGCTACTGTTGGGGAGGTAGGGCCTTTAGTAGGTGGTTAGAAGGTCGTCAGGACAGATGAATGCCTTTCCCGAGTGTGGCTGAGCTTGAAATGGCACGGGCCCTTACCTGAAGCTGAGCAGGTGTCCATGCCACGCCCTTGAACTTCCCAGTCCACGGGACTGTGAGTCAAAATAAACCTCTTCATTCTACTGCAAGTCATTCAGCCTTAGGTATTGTTATAGCAACAGAAACAGAGGATGCCTCCTGGGCTTGTGAGCAGATGAGGATAAGACAGGAGATGGAACGGCCTTGGTGAATGGAAGCTGTCAAAGCTGTTCTGTACCAGAAGTGGGGTGGTGTGTTCACTTGGGAAAGAGAATTGGAGATGATGTCTTAACATTTGTGTATTCAGTGTCAGCTGCCGGCCCTGGCCCCACTAGCATTAGGCAGCAGTAGGACTAGTTTTCCTCTATTCCCTGAGGCACTACCTTACACTGTAATTTAGGGTCAACAATGGAAGCCCTTCTTACACTCATCTTAGGTAAATTGTTGAGGAGGGCTCTCAGTGGACTAATTCCAATAGCTTTCTGCATTTTAATATTTCCAGCTGCAACCATTCAAAATCACATGTTTTTTTCACAATTCTTGGACTCAATTTGGAATCATTACAAATTAGTATAGTATAGCAGGTCCTGGGATGAAAAAGGAGGAATTCAGAGCATCAGTAACAAAAGAGAGAATTTGCCCTCTCCCCATTTGTTAGCAGTTCTCTAAACACCCTCTGTTTCTGTATCTCCCTAATTTCCCACTCTAGAATTAACTGATACAGTGGCCCACTTGGGGCTGCAGTTGCTCCCCAAGATGGTTGTCTAGATGGGGACTTAGCATAGTTACCCCAGAAAAATCCTGCTTGCTTATTATAAAAAGTTTTGGGTTAAAATAACTAAATTATTACATAAAATAGCAACTTCTGGGTATAGTGTACAAATATAAAAACAGTTCATGTACAATTGCTAAAATAGCAAAAATGTGGGCTTCATCATTCCTTCTGACTGTTCCAAATTATAATTCAGAGTTGCTCAGCGTAAATGTGTAACCGAAGCAGGTGCTGAGCAAAGGATGCTTAATTTTCTTATAGTTCTTTCCTGATAGCTTTGTCACAAACATGACAGTTTTAAGTTCCCTAAGTTGGCCTGGTAGCTTTATCATAATACTGCTTTTTTCCCCTTCTACATGGATTCCTAGCTAAAGGGGAGAAGAGGGGCTTCAGGACATTGATGGTCGGTGTACCTGGGAGAATGTGAGGTCTCTCTGTCAGGTAGCGCCCTGTAGACTAAGGCATGGAGCTAGCTTGCGAGACTCCCTAAATAAATCCCAATCTCATGGTGAGGATCAAAGAAGGCTTTTCTTCCCATGAACTGTCTTGGGACCAGTGTATAAAAGTGACACTTAGATCTGGTCTGAGCTCCCTTCTAGATCAGAAAGAAAAACTGAAGAGTTTCTCAAACGTGGACACATATTCTGTTGTTTTTTTTTTTTGTCTGACCCAGTTTCTGTTTATGTCTTCAGCCATACAATAGACCCATCCACATGCAATTTTTTCATTAGTTCCCCAGAACAGTGACGTCTGGTAGAGTCAGGGTGATGAGTCTCTTTTTAGAATGGTGACACATCTGTGCCATATGGGCCAGGTCTTCAGTCAACAAGTCTGGTTTTCTTTCCTGGTGTTTGCCAGCCCCTGAACTAGCTACTGAGCTAATTTTTGGACACCCTTTTTGGTTCCTAGCAAAGTGAAGCCTTTAAATTTCCAGACAGCTTTCTATATAATTTCAAGTGTTACCTTTACTGTGGCGCATGTGTCTTTCATGACTGTCAGTTCCCCCTGCGTCACTTCCATGAGGGGCCGCAAACTGCAGAGCAAATGATGCAGACCGATGAGGAAAAGTAGGGAAGAGTTTGTTTTCTGACTCAAAACCTGGAATTAGGGGCAAACCCTGGAGTCCAGAGCAGCAGTGATTATTTTGAAATTCCACATGTGCGTGGAATACATTTAACGTTCGAGGTGTTTTTGTGAGGATGTAAAAAAGAATTCTCAGTGCTCCTTTTTTGATTGCTAAGCTCACATTCTGATTTTCTGGATGGTCTGTTTTTCTATGCTACTCTTCTAAGAGAAAACCACTGGTGATAGCAATCAACCTAATAGCATTTAAGGGCCTTGTTGATTAAAGCCAAGTGCCTGCCTCTAGCAGGGAAGGACAGTGTGGCCTTTTTGGTGCTCAGGTTTGTGGGATGCTGGTGACACAGTGAAGCAAATCAGTGTACAAACCAATATATGCTATTGTTGCAGAGAGACCTAATGCTTTGATGGGTGTGGTGGGCTTCACCATATGCATACTTTTTGGGCGCCAAAAGCAAGATGCCAAATAGAGTCCAATTATGTGTCATTTTGTACCATGTTTTTGCTCATCACCATTTCCTGGATATGTTTTCCTTGTCAATAATGACTGCATTATAAATATGTAAGCTGATTGATCTAGTAACATGCTGAGGGTTACCAGACGTTCCCTATCCTCAGACAAGTCTGTGTGAATGTATGCATTTACCACTGAGGTTAAATTCTTAGAAGTGAAGTTGTTGGAATGAAAACTATGTATACTTTACCTCCTACTACATGTTGCTGGAGAAATTTCACAGAGAAACTACTTCGTATTTCTAACAAAAGGAAGCTTCAGTACCACTAGGCATTGTTGATAGTTTTCATCTTGATTAAGCTGGTAGGGAAAGAATGATGTTTCAATATTTCAATATGTTTCAATGTTTGCTTTTTTCTGACAATTTTGCATGTGGACTGGCCGTTCATAACCCTGTCTTTGTGAATAGCCTTTTTAAAAAATCCGTACTGTATTTGGCCTGTTTTTCTTTTACTGATTTGAAAAAGCTCCTTACATCATTGTAATTTTAATTATCTGCCATATGTTTTGTAAATAATTTTTGTAGTTTGTCAGTTTTAGAATGGACAACTTTGCTTTTCTTAAAACCTTGTTTGTGTTATATATTGCCACATGAAATTTTTTAATTTATACAGACAAATGTATCAGTCTTTTTCCTTAGTATTTTGCTGCTGGTGCCATGCTTTGAAAGATCTTCCAATGTCAAGGTAATAGTATTTTTTTTTTAATTTAAACTTTCAATATGTCTGAAATTTATTTTATTATGGAGATGAGGTCAGTGGCAATGAGGAGTGAGGAGTCTTATCGTTGTTAAATGTTTTAACCAGCTGTCCTATTAATATTCATTGATTATTTTCCACTGGTGATTTGATCATACAATGAATCACATACATAAGTCTATTCTGAGCTTTTTCTTCCATCCTGATCTATTTCTGTGCCAGTACCACTTGCTTTAACTTGAAAATGTTTTTTTAAATACCAACTAAATGTGTTACTACTAGTTTTATGTTAATTCCCAAAGTATTCTCAACTTTTATTATGTATTTGTTTATGTATAAGTACTTATTATACATAAATCAAAGAATCATTTCACCAAGCTCCCCGTCTTCTATCTGGGGGAGAATTGTTGAATAAAGAGCACTCCTACCCCAGAACTTGGTGTGTTTTTCCATCGAATCGTCCTTCATGTTCCTGTCTAGAGTAGTATAGTTTTTAGGGTGCAATCTATAAACGTATGTCATTGCACAAATCCACTTGTTTCACGTTTTGTTATCCTGAATGCTTGAGTCACTCTCTCAGGTTCCGAAAGTGTTGCCCAAGCCTCTTCCTGCTGGTGTTAGTGGGAGCTCTTGTGCTTTGGTCGTCTGCCACGCTTTGGTTCCTCTAACTGGGTGTGGTGGTGCATGCCTGTCATCTTAGCCACTCGGGAGGCTGAGGCAGGAGGATCCCAAATTTTGAGACCAGCCTGGGCAACTTTGTGAGTCTGTTTGAAAATAAAAAGAGCTAATGATGTAGCATGTAGCTCAGTGGTAGAGTGCTGCCTCGCATGTGTGAGGCCCTGTGTCCAGTTCCCAGTGCAGAGGGAGAGAGAGAGACAGAGACGGAAACAGAGAGAGAGAGAAGAAAACATGATGGCTTCTCCCACACAGTTACTTTCAGGGGATCCACTTAACGCACAGACCCTGGGCCTGCCAAGTAGAGGATGGCTTGGCCGTCGCAGTAAGTCCAGCCGCAGGCGGGTTTTCCTAGTTATTAGAGCCCTTGTTTTCCAGTTGTGCACGTACAGCTTGCTTCTCTCTGTTGCGCCCTGGCAGTGGGCTGACAGCCTCAGCTGCTTGACCCTTAGGTTTCTTATCCTTGGAGTAAGACACCAGGCCACTGTGTCCTCTGTGCTAATATGGAGAGATCTCTAAGATGTTTTAATGAGGAAAGTAAAACGTATAATAGTGTATAGTGTATGCTATCTTTTGTGTAAGAAACAGTGAATGAAAACATTTACTCAGTTTTATATAAACCTTAGAATAATAGTGAATGAATGAAAATGCCTATAAATAGGTGGAAAAAGAGAGAATGAGGCTTTTCAAGGTTTCTTTTTGTTTAAATTTAAACATGTTAGGTAATTAGTCATATTTTTTTCCCTGGAACAAAATTCCTGCTGTACACAACTCTGAACTCATGGAGTGACCCACAGGTGAGGTTAGTGCCTGAATAATCCAGCTGCCTTCCAAAAACCCAGCCTCCGGACACATGAGACCTTGGGAGGGCATTTGAGATCAAATTTATGGACTATTTGCAAACAGAATTTAATCAGGAAAAAATATTGTATTGCCTTTAATACTCAGTAATATGTGTTGAATCAAAATCTGATGGGTAAGCCAAATGTAAAGATTTATTCCAAAAATGGACAACTGGAATGAATGGATACTTCTCGGATGAAGAGATATGAATGGCCGATAAATAAATCAAAATACATTCAACATTGCTGGCCATCTGAAAAATGCAAATTGAAACAACACTGAGATCCATCTTACTCCAGAAAGCATGGCTGTCAACAAGAAATCAACCAGTAACAAAGGCTGGGGTGGCTGTAGGGGGAAGGGAACCCTGCGTTGTTGGTGGGAGTGTACACTGGTGCCTCCACTATGGAAATCAGTATGGTGATTCCTCAAAAAAATAAAACTGGAAATTCCACTTGACCCAAGTATTTCCCTTGCAGGTATCTTCTTGAAAAAGTTAGCTACCATCTCACAGTGATGTATGCACCCCATGTTTCTAGTAGCACCATTCATATTAGCTAAAGCTTGAAAGCAGCCCATTCTCCATCCACAGACGAATGGATAAAGGAGACACAGTGCTGACGTACGCCGGAGGACTGCGCCCTAATGCGGAGTAGACTCGAGTCGTTTGTAGGAAAATGGAGGCACCTGGGGACCATAATGTTAAGTGAGGTCAATCAGATACACGGACCTAAATATTGCACGATTTCTTTTATATGCGAAGCTGGATATATAAAGAGCAACATAAAAAACCAACAGTAGGAATAAAAAGAAAAAATGTTATTGTAATCCAGTATGGATAATGTATCTAAAAGGGTACCTTGCCAGGAGTGGTGGCACATGCCTGTAATCGCAGCACTGAGACAGGATTGTGTGAGTTCGAGGCCAACCTGGGCTACAAAGTGAGCTCAAGGCCAGCCTGAACTGCATAGCAAGAGCCTATGTCAAAAAGACAAAAAAAAAAAAAAAAGACAAAACAGAAGTGTACCTTGATTTAGTATACTTGTCTTATGTGTTTTTTATGTTTTCTTGGCCTGTTAGTCTGGCTGTTAATCTGTATGGCAAAAAACAAACAAACAAAAACTTTAAAAAGGTGGGTGGGAATGAAGAGGAAAATAGCTGCCATGTGTTATGCACAAGTACCAATTCCCTGCAAGGACAGTAATCATTACGTGCTGCAAACATGTATTAGTACCTTATTTTTAAAAGGCACCAAATAATGTAATAATAATATAATAATAATAAAAAACCCTGAGGGGTACATTTCAGCATCCTTCTCAGCCTCAGAATTCAGAATTCAGGAATTTGGCCTGCAAAGGTCTACCTCTGACAAACTAAGACGAGCCCGATTGCAGACCCCCACGGTTAAGCTCAATGCTGTTGTCTCTGCAAATAGCCACCTTGGCAGGTGAGAGGTGGGGGAAGCACCTGTATGCTCTTAGCGCTGGCCTGTGACTCCTTCTGTCCAACGTCCCTGTGATTACCAGTGCCCCCCAGTGAAGAATAAACACAAAGACTTGGAAAAGGGGCTCACTTCCAAGGACCAGAGGGAAACTGGGGTGTCTTGGGAGGATCACTGTGGCCTGGGATGTCATAGAGGTGAGCGTCAGCATTGGTGAGCAATAGATGAGCTCCAGGGCCTTAATGATTTGCATGAATCTTTCACCATGCTTCCTTCTGGCCAAAGACAGGCAGAACTGTCATTATGGAGCCCACGAAGGGGAAGTTAGAGAGCAGTGGCTGGGCGGAGCTACTTCCATATTGGACAAGAGGGATAGCGCACAGGTCCTGGCTAGAGAACACATACATCCACCCTGGATGGTCTTTATAGGAGAGGCTGTCTGAAGTGTCACCCTCAGACTCCAACCTAAGTGTCCCCTACTTGTTTTCAGGGCACAAAGCAGCTTTCTGAGTCTGACTTGACTTCCCCTGACCTGTGCTCGTGACCATTTTTACTGGTTTTCTCATGGAAAATTAAAACATAGTCTTATGATCTGAATGGTGCATCCGAAACAGTTCCCTGGATTGGATGGAGGTTTGAGGAGCCCCACAAAGGCAGATTCTGACCTTGGGACCCCGTCTTGCATCTCCTATAACACATGTCTGGTGTCGGCCACTTTTCCTCACCTGCCCTCTTTCTTGTAGCCAGTTCTCTGCTCTCCTCTCTTTTGACCCCCAGGTTCCTGCTGCCCCACCTTAGACCTGTGTAGGCTTCCGTAGATGGGACGGGAGCTAAATACAGAGCTGGAACCTATAGTGGAGATCTGTCCGGGAAAGCATGTGAGTATCAGTGAGACCAAGGCTTGTAACTGGATCACGTAAAAGAAAATCCAGCCAAGTGCCGTGCCACATGCCTGTGTTCTGGAAGGCTGGGGGCGGGAAGGTAGGTATGAGTACTGCTTGAGCGACTTAGTAAGAGCCTATCTCAAAAATACAAATGGGAAAGGACTGGCGGTATAGCTCCGTGGTAGAGTGCCCCTGAGTTCTAATCCTAGGTCCAAGAAAGTAATAAATCCACTTGTGGAGGGAAGGAAGGAGGCAGTCTGCTTTTCTTTTGAGGAACACATGTTGCAGAACAGCCTTGGACAGTTGACTGTGTACTTTGGAGGGCTGCCGGTGTCAGCCAGAGGCCCAGCTGTGCCTCGAAGGGCTGACCATGTTTATTCTGCATTCGGTCGTGACTATGGTCTGTAATGAGCACATTGCACAGCTGGCTTTCTAAGACTGACCAGCCAGGTCATCACCTGCAGCTTCTGCCTGTGGCCCTTTCTTGCCCGTCTAGCTTGGCCAGCTGGGTCACTGACGTCAGTTATTGTGGGCATCGCCAGTGTCAAGAAAACATGGTTGGCACTGCCTCTAGTCTACTGGTATGTTACACTGAATTTTGGGACACGGATAAAAAATGACTGCTTTACATAGGATGTCTGCTTTGCATAATTCTTGCTTGGTCGGCCATTGCGTTAATTTCTGGGAAACTAGAAGGTAAGTAAATTGTTTGAACTGAGCAACAGGAATAAGAGAACTTATTTGGCATAGGTGCTTCCCAAGTGAAATGAGAAGTCAGTGGAAGCCTGAAGGACAGTGTCTGCCTATGCAAAACTTCCGAGGGTTTCCCAATTGTGAAGCTCCAGAATTCTCTGATCCCAGTGAATTCCCAGTCTAACTCAGGAAGATTCCCCAGAGACCCACTGTGAGGGTGATGAAGATTCCCCAGAGACCCCATTGTGAGGGGGTCTAGGGAGGCCACTAGGGTTGTTTACAGCTGATTTTATAAGAGTAGTTAGAGTGAAACTTACTTTTTTAAATTATCCCAAACACAAAGGGATGGGATTTGATGCACAGTAAAAGGCATCGCAGCATACGTTAGTTAGAGTTATATTCTATTTTGGTAATGATGCTCCAAATGGTATTTATGCAATGTGCTCTGAGACCAAAGTGTACAGATACCACCATTATTATTATTTCTTGGAATAAACTTGCTAAATCATCAGTTTTTGTTTCTTTGTTTTGAACTACTAGGTTTCTGAGAGTTTCTGTCCAATTGACATGTAGTTGCTCTGAGCCCACGACTGAGCTCACTGTTACAGCCTGTCCATCTCTGTCTGGTATTGGCAGTCCTGCTTTACACTGCCAGATACATTTTATTTTACTTGCTTAATTTTTATTTCTGTGGTGGGGATTGAACTCTGGGCCTTGCACAGAGTAGGTAAGCACTCTACCACTGAGCTGCATCCCCGGTCCAATCCTACCAAGTATAAAGCTTTGGCGGCAACTTCAGATTAATGAGAAGTAGTAGGTTATTAGGGAAGTGTGAAAATAAATGTCTAACCATTTGGGGGAAACCTTTTTGCAATAAATATGATTAAGGAAGTGTTAGCAGGCTACATAAAATCCTTAGGCAGCAACAAGAAAAACTTTTAAGATTTTCCTGCAAGGGAAAAACTATCATATAATTAAGTCATAGCAAGGATTTGTAAATATATATATTTAAATAGTATACACACACACACACTATTATGCAGCTAATAGCTTTTATCTATCTACAGGATGAATAGTTTTAAAAAGATTACATTTGTGCAGCTGGCTCCGATGGCAAGCTGCGAAGAGGAACTCCAGTGTTTTGAGTAGGTCCAGCCTTGCAGTCAGCTTTGAGCCTCCACAGAGGCTGCTGGTACACAGGCCGTGTCTCCTTCCTGGGGACCTTTTGTCACTGTAGTATGCTTAGCACACCTGGGGCTGGACTACTCCCCCTCCACCTACCTGAATTCGGGCAACTCCCCAGGGCCAGTCCTCCTTCCTTGTTCTCAGAGAAGCACAAGTAAAATGATGAAAATCCTGGAAGTAGCTATAGTTCAGGCCAGAGCACATGCGTGTTAGATCTTGTGGCCTGACCTCCAGTAACCTTTTCCCCACCTGAACTTCCTTAAAGGTTCATATATACAGACTCACGTATGTGATTTAATCAAGAGTGGATTCTGGGACACATAGGCATGTTATGATTTCCCTGAGATGACTCAGCACCCTGTCAGTCTAATCTGGACACCACTGAAAGGCACATGGGCTCAGGTGCGTGTCTTTTAAAACCCAAAAGCCTGATTTATCTGTGTGCTTTTTATTTCTCAGTTGTCTGGACACCACTTCTCTGTTTGTGCCACCCTCTTTGTTTCTGCATGCATGAACCTGCCCTGAGCATATCTTCTGTTATGTTCAATAAATGTAGCTGCCTTTTTTTTTTTTAACACTTACAATTCTTTGCTTGTTGTACACAAGAGCTTGGAATCTAATTGTCAGATCTACTATGAGGAATCCATTATGGTTGGAAAAGTTGTTATATAAAAGTGTATGGGCCATGGTGGTGTCTTGCTGATGGCCTCCAACGTGATCACTCATTTTCAGAACCTCTCCCTAATTCACCCCTGAAAACTTGACCAAATTGTAGAAGGAAGGGTGAATCCCCTTGTTATGGTTTGTGTCTAGATGTTCCCCTAAAGCCTCAAGCAGTCTTGGGGAGGGCTGTTAGAGTTTATGATTGACCTGTGATCCAATGCTGGGATTGTGGGTGTGAGTGTTACACCTGTCCTGGGGCGGATAGGTTGCATATGTAAGGAAGAGAAGGAGGCTGCCTGCCTGCTCTCCTCAGTTTTGCTCTTGCTGCTTTTGGCTGTCTTCTGCCACCATGAACGGTTGCCCTCTGCCATGTGCCACTCTGCCTTGGAGCCAGCCGAGTATGGACTGAAACTTCCATGAACTGTAAGCTAAATAAACTTTTCCTTCTTTAATTTGGGGCATCAGGTATTTTGTCTCAGCAGTGAGAGAAAAGTAACCAAGACACTCCTAATACCACCAAAACCTAAGACAGACAACCTAATGGCAGAGTCCGAAGAGGAATGGACTTTAGCACATAGGGTACCCTGGCTTTGTCCCTTTCCAAAGGAAGGAAAGTCTGTTCCTGTGATCAGAAAATAAGCATGCTTGCTTCCCTCTGCACAGATTCCACTCTGGAAGAATATAGCAGAGTATGTGCCCTCCATGAGCACATTCACAGAGGCTGTGGATTGGATGGTGGTTTCTCCCCAGGGGGAAGCTTGTCCGCAGTATGGTAATGTGAGAGGCTGTGGAGCATTTAAGAAGTGGGGCCGACTGGAAGACAGTCAGGTCACTGAGGGTGCTGCCCTTCGAAGGAACTTGTGGAGCTTTCACGTGACTCTCAGTTTTATGGAGTGTCGGTGTGAAGAGCAAGATTGGCCCTCCGTGCCCTCTGCTTCCTTTCTCACCACGTGCTTGCTCCCACTCCCATCTGCTTCTGCCCTTGTGATGTCACCTGCAATGAAGTCCTTCTAGAGCCAAGCCGTGCTGGAGCTATGCTCTTGGGCCTCCAAAATTCCAACCTCTTTTCTTTATAAAGTACCGAGCCTCAGGTATCCAGAACTGGCTCTGTAGTAAAATCTGTTTCCGCTTACTATAGTGACAGATGTTATTCTAGATGTAGAAAGAATGTAAAGCTTAGAAACAGCTGAGTAGTTCACTGGGGAGGCAAATACTGCATGCAATCATGTGTGATCCCACAATAAAATGCCCAAGGTGTGTGTTGTGTGTATTGTGTGAGAGTTAAGTTGTGTGTACGTGTTCTCTGTGTGTGCATGTATGTGCAAACATTGGAAGTGTTATGTGTGGGTCTACATGTGTGTGTGGGTTTTGTGTAAGTTTTGTGCATGAAGACAACTGGGAGGATGCTGGTAGGAATAAATAACAGGAATTACCATTTGTCACACTTCCTCTCTGTCCCCTCAGAGTATGGGGAATAGTTCAACAGAGAAAGGAGAACAAATTCCATTGGCTGAAGACTTAAACTTTTTACATTTGAGAGAAGTGACTTTTTTCTAAATAACTCCACAGTTCTTTTCCTTTTAGGGTAGCCATAAGCTGCCTGCTATTTGTATTGCACAGTTTCCAATATTTGGTTTCTGTATTCCAACTTTATTAGTAGGGCTGAACATGCAGAACTTAATCCTAGGAAAATAAATCCCTAGGTAGCCCCGGGAAACAGGGTGCCCCAGGGCTCTCACTGGGAAAGACTATCTTGCACTGTATATCTTTGACTCTATAATGTGTGAAGTCTTGTGATTCCTAAGATACCCTCAAGGCATAGTTCCTATTGTCCTAGTGTAAAGTACTCGGCTGTTTTTTTTAAAGGTGCTAATCTCTTTAGCAACTGCACCCTTCTTGATAGGAACTTTACATCTTATCTGAACAAACTGAAAGTTTTTCAAATTATTTATGCTCTGCTTTTTGTTCCCAGTTCTTACTGTTAATTTGGCTAAAAGCCAGATGCTCATGCTGTAGGCCCATTGCTATGTCGTCTTGAAATTTCTTTCACCAAATGACTTAATCCATCACCTTAAACTCAGCCTCCCACAAGATCACAGAGTATGGATCAAATCTAGACAGATTCTTTACCGGAATGTAATGTGAGTGGCCTCTAGTCCAGTTCACAGTACAGTCTTTGTTTCCATCTGAATCCTCAAGAACCCAGTCCTTACTGTCCATATTCCTAGCAGTAGTCTGATCCTTTGAGCCCTGCCAGATCACTTATTAAGCTTTGCTTGAAGCATCCTAAACTTTCTGTAGCTTGCTTTTCCAAATTCTTCCCATAAACCAGTTTTAAAGGCTTCTGGACATATGGTCAGGTACAGTCCTTCATTGGGACAGAATGCCTGAGAAAGTTAACACAAAAGGAAGAAAGGTTTATTTTGGCTCGGCTTGCAAGGGTTTAGTCCATGGCTGGTATACTTCATTGTTTGGGGGACTGTGGTAAGGGCCAGCATCATAGTGGTGTTACCAGCAATTTAGGCTCATATGTTCAGGTGCATCGGTTTGACCGTGACCAAATCAAAGCAAACCATATA
This sequence comes from Dinomys branickii, assembly GCA_004027595.1. Taxonomy (NCBI): domain Eukaryota; kingdom Metazoa; phylum Chordata; class Mammalia; order Rodentia; family Dinomyidae; genus Dinomys; species Dinomys branickii. The sequence continues at coordinate 35,625 of PVLD010005512.1, read as the reverse complement.
CTTGGGTAAAAAATGAAAAAGGATTTATTTGAAGCTAGCTCCGAAGAATGGAGGGGCCTATCTGTGTCCTGTTCTCCTGGCGCACCCACCTGCGTATTGTGTCACTTCTGAATCTGGGTTGAGGAGAGGAGGTGATGTTAGCTATGTGCTCAGCAGGAGGAAGCTGGGAGAAGTTGCTTATCTTTAAAAGAAAAAAAGTCTAACTTAAAATTCCATTTTGCAGTGTAAGCAAAGCTGTTCACTTCATGGAAGCAGAGAAACAGAGAGAGCAAGAGCCGGGGTCCCCACATCCTCCTCAGCCCAGAGCCCGAGTTCTTTCTGCTAAACTCCACCTCCAGAAGGGTCCCCCTGCCTTCCAGGAGTGCCACAGGCTGGGCCCAAGGCCTTAAAACACCCGCCTTTGGGAGACATTTAAGATCAAAACTGTAAGCCTCTTTTACTTTCCGTAGTTTTCAGCTGAATTTCTTAAATTTTCTACTGTCTGCAAATACTGATAATTTTATTTTCTTCATTCTGTAACCGGCACTTCAAAATGGAACTTCCAAAAGTTAGACTTCTGGGGGTAGAAATAAGCAATTCCTCCCAACTTCCTCCTACGAGCATATGACCAACCAAGCCCCTCCCCCACCCCAGCCACCCAAACGCGACAGAACGCTGACACCGGGAGGCCTGGGGCCCACTTTCCTTTCCACAGGAAGAGGACAATGACATACAGGTGGCTGGAAGTAATCAGGGATGTGTGAAGATTTGCATGATCTCGCTGTGCCCCTTTCCCACTGTTCCTTAGGACAAAAGGCACTTGTCCGTCTGGTGATTTGAGGAAAACAGGCACCTCCGTCTCCTGAGAGCTAGCTTTGAATAAGTTCTATTTCCCTTTCACCAAAACATACGGCCCTCTTTGATTTGGTTAGTGGCAAGGGCAAAGGCAAGCAAATGACCCTAAGCGTATGAACCTAAGTGGCCAGTAAAAATTCCAATATTTAAAACTTATTTTGTGCCCGGCATGGTGACACCCACCTGTAATCCCAGCACTTAGGAGGCTGAGGTGGGAGGATCGAGATTTTGAGGCCGGCCTGGGCTACAAAGTGAGTTCAAAGCCAGTCCATAGTGAGAACCTGCCTCAAAAAAACCAAACAAAAAAAAATTTTAAAAATAAAAATGAAACAAAACCCTCTTAGTCTGTTCTCTTATCTAATTTTAATATCTATCATATTATTGATGCAGTAAGAGCTTTGTCACTAAGAGTGATTTTGGCTTCTAGGTTTTTTTAAAATTTTCTTTTTTTTTTTTTTTTTGCGGTACTGGGGATCGAACTCAGGACCCTGCACTTGCTAGGCAAGCGCTTATTCCACTGAGCTATATCCCCAGCCCCCAAAATTTTCTTTTGACGAAGAAAAAAATCCAAAATTGCAAAACAAGATAATGGGAGAGTAACAACAGTTAATACGCATATGGGTATCTTTAAATTAGTTACTTAAGAGTACAAGATACAAGCATTTAATTGTCTAAACAACATTAGCACAAACCTGTCTTTTTAGTGAAATGTGAGAAATTAGTAGTATAACTATCTTCACTTATATATATTTTTTTTCTTTTTTGCTTTTCCCTTCCTTCTTGTTTCTTTTCCCTCAACCCAGCTTATCTTTCCTTTTGAGCAGTTTCTTCCCATTTTACAACATCTATTGTACATTTTGGATCTTACTTTTTCAGCTTCTCAGACTAGGGAGATAATACAATTTTTGTACATGTAAGTCGGAATTTTTCAATTGTGAGTGTGGTCTCAAGTTGCATCCATTTACTTATAAAAGTCTCCAGTTTGTCCTTTATGGCTGAGTAGTACTCCATTGTAATAAAAAAAAAACCCACATCCTTTTATTTATTTTTATTTTTTTATTTTTTAAAAATTTATTTTTTTTATTTTTTTATTTTAAAGACAAAAGAATGGAGACATATAAACCAGAATAACACAAAAACAATACAGGAAATATAAAATTATAGAGAAGATAGTAGGGAATTAGCACTGGATGCTGTATTACATAATGTTATCTTCACATTTGTTGCTCAGTTTTACAGATGATGGCTTGTTCAATTAATCAATTTTCTCCACCCTCATCTCCATTATTCTACCACCCAATCAGTCATTTTCCCTCTGATGATAACTGTACTTTTGGGTTTATTTACTCCCTCGGACTCTTACCTTGGGAAGAGACATGACTGCTTCAAATTATGCTATAACATATATGGGTGTACACAAGTCGCTATGGCAGGAGGTGGAAAAGCACCCATGCTCAAAGACAGTAGATAGGCAGGGAACCAGGTTCACTATGGTCAAGACCCCCGTTGACAAGCCCCCAAGGCCATCGGGGGTCCAGTCGAGTCAGCGGGGTTACCCAGCGAACCACCAGGCTTCACCTCGATACATCTGGAGGTCCAGTCGAGTCCTCAGGGTCACCCAAGCAGACCACCGGGCTCTGCACTGGTGAGGATCTGCTGGGGGCCTTGTCGAGTCCATGGGGTCGCCCCCAGTGGACTGCCTTGGCTCTGCTGCATCACCACATTGCCAGGGGGCCTAGTGGAGTCCACAGGGTCGCCCTCAGCGGACCACCTGGCTCTGCCTCATGGCTGTGCTGCTAGAGGCCCAGTCTAGGTCTTCAGGGTTCTCATGTAGCCTGAAGGGAGGCTCCTCCCCGCTCAGGCTACTGAGCTCCCTGTCAAGGCCCCTAGGGTCCTCTTATAGGCCACTAGTGTCTCCCTGCAGGCAGCCTATGACTCTTTTGGAGACTGTCCCCAACCAGCTAGAGAACCGGGTCTGCACCCTAGTTCCAGGTCATCGCCTCCTCCCACCTCTTGATCTCCAGTGTTGTCATTCCCTGCCCCTTGCAGCTGGGCATTGGGCGCACTTACAATGCTGGGCACAAGGGCGTGAGGTCTCCCCCATCCATGCTAACTGAGGTAGTCCAGGGTGTGTGCTAAGTTTAGTTATTAGTTCTAGAAGAGAATTGGAGGATTTTCTTGGGTCTGCTGTGTAGAGTATGTTGTTGTCTCTCGGACTCCTGGACTGCTGCTTCTCGTATAATTTGTTGCTATGGGTTCATACAAGGTTCATATATGCAAGCAGTATGGAGAGCCTCTTTGTACTCATATTAGTAGTTCAGGGTGAGTCCTGAAGCCTGTAGACTCAGCCTGTTGCTGTCAGGGACACGTGTTGAGTGCTCAGGCCACCAAGACTCAAGGTGCTCAGAGAGGGAGTTCAGGGTGTGAGCTGAAGCCTGGTAACTCAGCTCATGCTTACTGCTCGGTGTTGGAGTGAGAAGGGTGTGGGGCCGTGTGATCCACCTCCATCTGCAGCTCTCTCTTACTGTTGTGTTCCAGTTCCTATTTGTTCTTTGGCTGGATCCCTGGGAATTACTGTGGTCCTGGGGTTGCTGCCGATGCTCTTTGCTGGTAGTTGCTCACACAGTGGAGAGGCAGGAGGCCACAGCCTCAGGGCAGGCATAGAGCTGGGTGTGGTGGGCTGTGTACTGGTTGCTTGGACTCCACCTTGCCTCCAGGCCCTGATTAGAAAGGTTGCTGCAGGGTGGGGATTCTGTTTTAGTGGCTGTTGTAACTTTTCACCCTCGCACTGGGTTCGACAACATCTCCTGACCACCATTGCCTCTTTTCCTGGCTGTGAGTGCCAGGAATGAGGGAGCGGGCCAAGGGTGTATTGGGGTGGCGACTCCCTCCTTCTCTGCCTCCTCTTCCTCTGACTGTGTCATGGTGGCCCTCCAAGCCTTTCCTCCACGAGAGATCTTGTTTGGTCTTTCTGAGGGCTTTAATTCTCATTTCAGATCCTTCCTGGCTTCAGGGTACACATTTCTCTCCTTCCCATCTTTCTCATGTTGCTATATTCCAGTGTCTAGGTGGCAATCCTCTGGGAGGATCTTTCTCTGCTGGTTACCCAGTTGCCATCTTCCTGGAAGTCAAACCACATCTTTTGTATCCATTCCTCAGTTGATGGACATTTGAGTTGTTTCCAAGATTTAGCTATTACAAATTGTGCTGCTGTAAGCATGGGTGCACATATATCGCCGTGGTATAATATTTTTAATTCTTCTGGAAGATACCCAGAAGGGAATAGCTGGGTCAAATGGGACCTCCAATTCTAGTTTTTTGAGGAATTTCCACAATGGTTGCAACAGTCTACACTCCCACCAACAGTGGAGAAGGGTTCCTTTTTCCCCACAGCCCCTCCAGCATTTGTTATTGGTTGATTTCTTGATGATAGCCATTCTTTCTGGGATGAGAAGGACTCTCAGTTGTTTTATTTTGCATGTCTTGAATGACCAGTGCTGTTGAACAGTTTTTCATATATTTATTTTCCATTTGTATTTTTTCAACTGAGAAGTGTGTATTCATCTCAGATGCCCATTTTTGGATTGGGTCTTTTTTGAGTTCTTTATATGTTCTCAATACCAATCCTTTGTCTGAGAAACAGCCAGAAAACATTCTTCCCCACATTGTAGTTTGTCTCTTCACTCTGTTTGTGGCTTCTCTTGCTGTGCAAAAGCTTTATAATAAAATGAGATCCCAGTTGTTGATTCTTTGTGATAGTTCCTGTGCGATCGGGGTTTTATTCATAAAATCTTTGCTAAACCAGTGTCTTCAGGAGTTTTACCTATTCTATCTTCCAGCAGATTTAATGTTCCTGTTTTAATATTTAGATCTTCGATCCATTTCAAATTTAGTTTAGTGCATGGTGAAAGATATGGGCCCAATTTTAATCTTTGGCATGTGCAAAGCCAGTTTTTCAGCACCACTTATTAAAGAGTGTATCTTTCTAATTTCTAGTTTAAGATATATTTCATGCAGGCCCATTTTACAAAGAGCATTTATCAGGGATTGATATCAAATTGTATACAATGTCTTGTTACTATGCACCATAGGATCACATGCTTTTTTCCCTTTTGGTGAATATTAATAAGCTTCCTAATATTTAGGCAGCTGTGTATTTTTGGAATCAACATTGGTAGTCGTGGTATATTGCTTCTTTTTGAGACAGGGTCTCGCTATGCAGTTCAGGCTGGCCTTGAGCTCATTTTGTAGGCCAGGCTGGTCTCGAACTCGCAACGATCCTCCTGCTTTCACTTCCCGAGTGCTGGGATTACAGGCCTGCTCTGCCACACCTGGCTACTTCTTAAATCTACCATGAGGATATATTTGATAATACTTTATTAAGAACCTTTTAGAAATCAATTTGAGGTGTTCCTTGTTTTGTCTTGGCCCATTGTCTACTTGAAGTAGTAGTGCATTAGTTTTTGTTAATTGGCAAAACACCCTCTTTGCTCTAGAAGAGTGTGTGTAGCATACAAACCATCTGTTTCCCTAGTTTTCCAGTTGCCTGAGCACAGGATTGTTTAGTGCTTTCTGTGATAGTGACTTACGCTTTTTCTGAGGCCACAGCCCCAATCCAAAATGAAAACAATGACAGAGAAGAAATAATATGCTTGGCAGGGTGGTAGCTCATACAACACCACATTCCTTAGTAATCAATGATGGTTCAGTGTCCTCTAAGAGTGTTTCTTATTTTTCCAGCAATTAGCCTGTGCTCTCAGCACTCACACTGGTGGGGCTTTGGAATTTTTTCCACTTGAGACCTGCAACACTTCATTGGGCTCATGAATTAGATTTGAGTTAGGTCATGGGACTGTTTCAGTGTGCCTCCAAAGAGATTACATCCGGCTGAGTTCTTCAGTCTGTAGTGTAATACTGAAGTCTTTGCTAGCTGTTGCACAGTCATTTCCTGTTTTCTTTTTTTTTTTTAAAGGCAGGGTCTTGCTATGTACATCAGGCTGGCCTTGAACTCACTAGGTATCCCTGCCTGGCCTCAAACTTACTCCTGCTTCAGCTTCCCAAGTGCTGAGATTACAGGTTTGCACCACCACACCTGGCCTGTTTTCTTTTTTTAATGGGGTCTTGTTATGAGTATGTTGTACAGGCTAGTGTTGAACTCCTGAGCTAAAGCAACGCTCCTGCCTCAGCCTACCAAATAGCCGAGTGTGCCCCCATGCTTGGCTATTAGGTTGTTTTTGTTCATTCTTGTTTGTGTTGGCATAGGCTTTTGGTGTTAACAGGAACTTCTACCATAGTGTTCTGTGACAAGTCCACAAAGCCTTCCAAAGTCCATCAACAAATAATTTAAAGGAACATTTAGGAAAAAAACAACTGTGGAGAATCTGGAAATTTTTGAATAAGAAAAGGCTTCGCAGATACTAAACTAGACCATAAAACTGCACTAAATACATTGGTAACAGTGCTGAAACAGGTCAACTGAACAAAAGTTGAGAAAAATAGCCAAGACAAACATCGCTGTCATTTTTGTATTTACACCTACATTTTCACCCCACCATATGGGGCACAGGAAGTAAATGAGAAACTCAAATTACGCAGTAGATGCTAAATGTCTCTAAAGCTGTTGCAGGTCATAAATACTACTTATGTCTAATTCTTGGCAGGAATCAGTGCACATTCTTTCTGAGTGAAAGAATTTTCAGTGTAGATTTTGAGGATCTCAACTAATTATTATGAACTATATTTTGAAGATCACCAAACATTCAAGGAAACAAGTCACTGTAGAGTTAGATGAATCCACATTTATTATGTGGTGAACCCAGGGATTTCAGATACTGAATTATAAGACAAAGGATGTAAAAGAACTACATAGAATATTTACAGAAGTGATTTTTAAAATAAGTAGGTAATCTGAGATTATTCACTGTGATGGGGAGATTTTACAATACCCAAATAAAGATAGCTACCAAGTGTATTTTTGAAATAAAGTCTCACTAATATGCCCATTCAGCTAATGAACCCATCACTGGATTAACCCACTTGATGAAGTTAGAACCCTCTTAATGCAATCACTTCCTTGAAATCCTATCAGCTGGCAACCAAGTCTTCAACACCCGGAGGTTCTAGGAGAACGTTTTAAATCCCAAACATAATGTTGTAGATAGGAAACTTCTCACTATATATCTTTAGTATCACTTTAATTTAAAAATTATGTGGTTTTAATGATCTGTTCAAAAACTAAAATTAAAATATCATGTAGAATTTTTAGACACGACATACCTGAGTTTTAAAAGTAACTTTTGCCAATGAACAAGTCAAACAGAATACCAAGTAATGCTCACCAGAGAATTAGCAAACCAGGAAGGGAGATGGGAAGAAATTGCCCATAATGAAGCATAGAGAGATAAAGGCGTGTAAGACAGAAGAGAGTTTGAGATATGGAAGATAGGATGTGAAAGTCATAACATCAATAAAATGCAGATAAGCCAAATATTAAGAAAAAATAAGAGGAATGAAGAAGATGTAACCGTTTAAAAATTTGAGAGTTAGGTGTTTATAATATCCTAGGTACAGCTCTGGGAGTGTATGGGTGATTAAATTTAGTAATGATGCAAGTCCCTGTGTTAGGAGGTATAAAAAACAGTGAAACATCAATTGATGGAGGAGCATGGCGTGGAAAGAGAGACAGAAATTGTGCTGAAGTAGTGGATGTCCCAGGGGGCATCCAATAACATTGGAGAAGGTTGTGTGTGAGTTTGGGCGGAGCTGGGCTTATGATATGCTGGTGGCAGACAGTGGCGGAAGCAAGCACGAACTGATATGCTGGAGAGAGTTATGTTTTCAAAGTGATCTGGAGAATTGAAAAATACAAACCAATAGCATAGTTTTAGTTTTTCATGTTATTTTAAGAAAAGGGCACTGTAGTAACTAAGAAAGAAGAGTCCTATTTGGAAGGAGAGAGGTCTCAGCTGAAGGAACAAAATAAAAGATTAAGATTCAGAGCAGTGCATTTCTAGGTGAAACCATGTTTCTTTCATCAATGCCAAACTAGCCTTTTCTGTATGATCCTGACGTAATAGATAACACTAGGACATTTCTCTGGGTCTCTTAATTTAAAATATGGCTCGAGGAAGGATTGCCATCTGTTGTACTCTTACCTGTGCTAGGCATGCAGTGAGGCACTTTGTAAATAACCCATGTTGTTGGTATTTTAATTGTTCTCCTCCATGTGCTATTTTAAGTTTCATATAACCAAGGTTTAGAGGGGTTAAGTAATCGTAATGGATTGACAACTGGTGGTCAACTTGTAACACCCAGCCAAACGGAGTAAATGTGGTGCTGGGTGCGGGAGGCCCACCTGAGGATTGTTGCCAGCAGCATAAGAGGTAGAACTGGAGAAGGAGAAGTGAGGTTGTTGGGAGCAGAGAAAGGCTGTTGGGAGCTGGTAGAAGCTGTAAGGAGCTGTTGGTTCTGTTGGAGGAGCTTGTCACGCTGGCTTTCCTGATGAACTTGCCTGTTTTCATCCTCCAAGGGTCTTGGGATCTTGTGGCACTGAGAATAGCCTCGGTTCACTTTGGTGAAGCTCTGGAAGATGGTGCACTGCCAGTCTCTTGGAGAAGCTTGGTGCACTGGCTTCCCTGATGGGAACTCAGCTGTCTTCACCATCAGAGGACCTTGGGACCTCACTGTTGCTAAGAATGCTGTGGTAGTTTTCAGGGGGGTTCTGGTTCTTTGCACATTGCTTCCTGGCTCCAGTGCGGTTCCCTCAGCCTGCTAGCACAGGTCCACGAAATAGGCCTGCATGAGACATGGTTATGGGCCTAGGCCTCCAGGTGGACTTACGAGGGCACTGTTATGAGCTCTAGGTCTTCAGCTGGCCTCATGCAGGACATTTCTGTGGTATGCAAGCCCTCGGCTAGTTTGCTTGCTCTTAGTGTGTGGACAGATTCCCTGCACTCTTTTGTATACCATTCTTTGGGTGACCATTATAAATAATCTTATAAAATGTGTCCTGTATTATATCATTTCCCCTTGCAAAAAAAAATAAAAATAAAAAACCAAACCAACACAGTCATCATCCCAGGTCCCCTATGGGACCTACCAGGATTGGGATCCTAAATCAGGACATCATGTTCTAAATCCTGAGGTTGGAAAAAATTAGTGTGTACAAATTAATATCAGTGCAGGAAGTAATGTGATTATTTTAGAGAATTCTCTGGATGGTAAGCCTGGCTTCCCATTCTCTAGCTAAGATATCACAGAATGAGTGACATCTGGAAGTAAAAAAACAGTAGAGAATGTTTCATTTTGCAAACATCAAATGAATATGTGACCCCCTAGGGTTCTAGTTTCCAAATTTTGGTATGATTCATTTTGTTTCCTGGTAAACATAAACATATTTTCAGTCTTGCAAACTCTGATTTGGTGGGGGGGATATGAAAAGGTGTTTGTTCTAGGTGCTTGTATGTCAAACTAATTTATAGAAGAGTTAATTTTTAAATGTCTCCTGGCAGTTGGTTTAAACATGGAGAGAGTTGAGAAATAAGTGAGTTTGCCTCCTAGGAAACCACTGAATGAATGATCCCTTTCTTGTTCTGAGTAATTAAATTCTCACTTTCAATTTCATATTGGAAGTAGCTTCTCTTTCATTTCTTGTGATATGTAAACCCTTTTTTTCTGCACAGCTACTAAAACATCCCATGTGACTTTCTGGTACTTGCGCGTGTTAAAACAACCCCCTGAATGCCCTTTAGAAGTCTAGAAAACATCCCAGTGCAAGGTATCAATGCATTTTAAAAAACCACATCCTAAGCACACTGTCTTGCAGAGAATATGCTGTCATATAAAGATACCTTTGTTGTCTGCCCCTATTATTTCTTCATACTAGGTTTGCTAAGGCTCACATGTCTGTCCCATTTTCAGAAAATAGCATTACATTTTCACCAGATTCAGAAGTCCCAGATCAGTGGTTTGCAGCTTTTGCTGCACGTAAGAATTATCTGAGGAAACTTAAAAATACAGATCTTACGTCTCACAGGTTGAGGTTCTGGTTTAGCTGCCCTCCTGTTGGGGCAGAACAAAAGGGGACAGGCCCATGCTAGGCAAAAGAACTGCTACTCTGTTCCCAGGGAGTCGAGGGATGCCTTGGAATCTTACGGTGACGTCTTCTGCCAGCATCTCCCTTTGTTTGTCCTTTGGAGCATGCTCGCCCTAGAGGGAATCCACTTCCCACACTACACAGATGGGAAGCATGTAGTTTGCTTCTATGTATTTGTAATCCAGCTCATAATGTTGAACTGAGACTATGGAAAAACCTTCGTGACAATATACATCATATAAAGCCCATGACTGAGTAATGCTATTTAATGGTAACCACATGACTTGGGTTGTACTGGGAAGAGGACTGTGGGTTTGTGCCGCCTTTGATGGCAGGCAAAGCTTCATTTGTCAGCCTGTTTCTACTCTTGCCTTTGTCTTGGGCCATAGAGCTATAGATCTTTCCTGGGCTTGAAAACATTTTCCTTTCTTCTGCTTTCCAATACATCTGTCCTCTCGCCTTCTCCATTCCCTCCCTTACAAGTTCTTCAAGAGAACAATCCTTCTGTCTACTCGTTTCCAAGCATGCTCAAATCTGGCTTCTACTTCCAGGTTCCCAGGGAAGCAGTACTCTCCTTTTACTTGACCAACAGTTATTTAACACTATTTAAAATTCTAGGAAATGGGCTGGGGATATAGCTCAGTGGAATAAGCGCCTGCCTGGCAAGTGCAAGGTCCTGAGTTTGATCCCCGGTACCGCCAAAAAAAAAAAAAAAAAAAAAAATTCTATGAAATAATAAAGACAATATGATCTTAACATGGGAATAGATACATAGATCAGAGAAAAATAGCTGAATCAAAAAAAATAACATTGGGCTCATGTGGGCAATTAATATAGGATAAAAGAAGGTGTCAAGTGGGGAAGGATGATCTAATCTCTCGTGCTAGAGATACAACACGAAGCAAAGGAAGTTGAACTTCTTCCTTACACATCACATTTGAAAAGTAAATCTCAGATGATTAAAGATTTAAATGTGAAAGAAAGAAAAGAAATTAGGAGAAATGTATGCCTATAGATAGGCCTAAACTTGAGGAAGGGGAGAATTCTTCAGCAAATCAGAGAGAATTCAGAATTTTTAAAGGAAAGTATAAGTGTCTACGTTAAATTTTTTGTGAAGATTGAAAATGCTGAATCAAAATTAAAAGATCAGTGATAGAGAGGGGAAACTTGTAGTGATACATTCAATAGAGATTAGCATACAAAGTGACAGAACCTCAAGAAATTCAGTTATAAAATGGATAAAGGATAAAGGACACTAACATGCAATTTATAGAGAAGGAAATACAACTGGCAACAAATATGGAAGACAAAAGAATACAAATTAAGGCAATTGTGAAATACCATTTTTATTTATGAGGTTGGCGAGATAAAAGAATACTGATAATGTGGTAAGAACATGAATTGCTATAGTCCGAAGAATGCAATCTGGCTATGTCTTTTAAAATTAAGAATATCTTTGGCTTAAAAAAAATCTCTGCTTAAAATCAAACATGAAGCAAATAATGACACAACTATGTGAGTGCACATGTAGGAGAATTGTACTGCAGCTTTCCTTGATTTGAAGGTCAGAGGGAAAGGGTACAGGTCTGTCACTGAGATTTGGGGGCCTGGGCCAAATCACAGTGTATTATTTTCTGAATTGATCCTCTTTTTTCAGTATTCAGTTCCTTTTTGCCTTTGCTTCTTGTCCTTTTCTTACATTTTTTCAATAGTCATAGGAATATGTTAAAAATCTCTCATTTTGAATGTATTTTTATCACTTTTGCCTTATTCCCAGCAGGTTTTACTCTGTGTTTTGATGTCATATTATTTGATGCATGAAAGGTAATGCCTATATATCAATTATAGATCATACGTCTTTTTCAAATTTAGTTATTTTTCCTTCAGTTGTACTTTATCTAAAATAGTAACTAGAACTCTCACTTTCTGTTTAGTTTCCATTTGCCCGTATGTCTTTGTTCCTCTTTTTACTCTTCTGAACCATTTTGCATTCTAAGCTCTACTTCAAGTTCCTCCTAAGACTTTTAAATAATTATTTGTGCATATGAATTGAACAAAATCATGGTGTTGCTTTGTGACATTTTCTTGCACCTTTTAAGATTTTTGAAGCATTGCTTAAGCTTTAATCCTCTGTTTAATTATGGGATTTCAGTTGGGAAATTCGCTTTTTGAAAATTTAACATGAAGAATTTAGAAAACTTGCTAACCCTAGCATTTAACAGGACTTAAAACACTGTAATTCTGTAATTATATAGGTATTTCTTAATAACCTCTGGGGTGGACGGGAGGCAGCAAATTTGGCTAGTTAGCTACACGATCTGTCATTCCAGGGAAGAACATCTCTTGCTACTGGGTTTAGGCCTCTAAAGTCAGCAACTAGCCTGGTGGTCTTTGCTCTACAAGACAGGGCCAAGAGCATGAACTTGGGAGTCCCTCAGAGAGGTAAGGTCCCTTCACTTCATCACTTTCTAGAGGTCTTGGTCAATTTCCTTAGTATGCTTAGCTTCCTCATGTGGAAAAAGAAACGGGAATATCAATTGCGTAATTCCAAATGATGGTTTGGAGGATTCAATTACGTGATCCATATGCCTGGCACATAATTAAATATTTTTGCTGCTGTAATTACTGTTACTGTCATCACTGTCACCCGTGAGAGGGACTGATGAACTTTCGGGATCGTTTGTGCCGGAGCCACACAGAGTGTATAACAATGGCTGTTGTTTCCTCTTTTAGACCTTTCTGCTTACAGTTTCCTTACAGACCAAACACTGGCTAACCCATAATGGGATAATTGCAGCTCTATTAAGGGAGAGTGAGTTTACTATTACAGAGCGGAAACCGAGACCTTCTATAGTTTACTCTCTCCCCTTATGGCACAGCAGGGTCACGGCTTTTCCGCTTCTAGAAAGAACATGGTCCCTCTTTCCCCAAATTTATTTGTAGTTCTTCTTCCCACTTTCCTTTTATAGCAACATTTCATAGTTTCACTTCTGTTTTCTTCAAAATGCAACCTTGTTCCAGGGCAGATAGAAGTTGTAGTCCCAATCTTAAAAATGGAACATGCATGTTACCCAGAGACTAGTCTGGCATCCTTGGGTCAGGCTGTGCTAGCTTCCCGGTGAGCAGGGGTGCTGCTGCCTGTCACTAGGTGTCTTAGTTCCTTTCTCTTTGCTGGGACAAAGTAGCTGACGCCCACAAGCTAGAGGGGGAATGATTTCGTTTAGCTCACTGTTTGTACAGGTTTTAGTCCATTGCTGACTGGCTCCAAAACAGGGCATCACAGCAAGGGAGAAACAGCTCACAGTGCAGCAGGCAGGAGACAGTAAAACAGAAAGCTTTCCTTTCCCGTTTTATTCCATGCAGGCTACAGTACAAGCTTATTGGTTGGTACCACCACACCCATTCTCCACATGCACAACTATGCTAAATAAATCAGCGGGTGAATCCAGTTACCACACCCATAACCTAGTCTCTCACGCCCGTGACCCAGCCACCTCCCACCAGCCCTACGTATGAGCTCATGAGGCCTTGGGGAGCGGCATATAAATATAAACCACAACAGTAGGGTAGACGATGAGTTCTCTTCTAGGTTAACTTTCCCTCCAACACCCATGACTAATTCAGTCTCATGAGTCCCAAAGCATCAACTTCACTGGATGATCTGAGTAAGTGGTCTGTAAACGTTTTTCTAGGAAGAACCAAATAGTAAATGTTTTACTCTGTGAGGAGCAGGTAGGCTCTGTTGCAAGTCTTTGGCTCTGCTATGTCGCATAAAAGCGGCCACAGCCAATAACTACATGAGTGAGTAAGGCTGAGTCCCAGTAATGTTCTTTATGGACATGCAAATGTGAATTTCATGTAATCATCACATGTCATTATTGGGTTCTGTGGATTTTCCCACCAACCATATATAAAGTATAAAAACCATTCTTAGCTTGTGTGCCCATTCTAAAACAGCTCGCAAGCTGGAACTGGTCCCTGAGCTCTGTTCCTTGATGCTGATACACTACATTACTAAGAGTGTTGTTTGTCCGATCCTGTTAGTCCATTTTGGTATTTTACTGGTGGGAATTGCATCTCTTACACTGCGGTGAGGCACATAACCTGGCCTCTCATCCTACCTTCTCTGCTTTCTTCCCAATCTTAGCTGTTCCTTTTCTAAAGAGCATAAACTTATTTTCTTTTATGTTATTTGTTGTTTTATTTTTACATAAGTCATGGTACAAAGGGTAATTGTGGTAAGGATATAGTTTCTTCCACTAACAGCCAGTTGCCAAGCTCTGTAGATTGAATGGTACTTCTCTTCCTGGGAAATCTTGATGCTTATGTGTGTGTTTGTGTATGTGTATGTGATGTCTTTTATAAAAATTTTACATTGAGTAAAATCTGTTTTACAATCTGTTTCTAGGCTAATTCTTATTTTCCATTAACCAGTCTTATGAATAAATCATTTTTATTTATTCTTACTGTTTTATAAATGTATTTTAACAGAGAGCAGAGCTAGTACACCCTTTTGTACTTTTAGTTTTAAAAATGGTTCAGTAATAGCTGGGTGTGGTGGTGCACGCGCATAATTCCAGCATTTGGGAGGGTGAGGCAGGAGGACTGCCATGAGTTGGAGGCCAGCCAGGGCTACACAGTGAGTTCAAGGCCATCCTGAACTTCATAGTGACATCCTGTCTCCAAAAAACATTTTTTGTGTCTGTATTTATGGCAGCATTCAGCTCGATTCCTCTCATACCAATTCAAACCTATCTTCTTCTCTTCATATTGACCACACAAGTGCCCAATTTCCTTTGCTGCCTGGACAGCCATTAGGTGCAATTTTAGACAATGAGCCCAAAGTGAGGTCTACTAGTGAAGTTTCTGGAAAATCTTTTACTTTGCAGGTAAATATACAATTTTGACGGGTGCCTTTTCTGGCCCCCTCTCTTGTCTTGGATGCAGATGTGTGGTAGGCATTTTGAACTTAAGGATCATTTTGTCAAGTTAAAAAAAAAAAAACCTTAAGTGAGTTAATCCAGAGGGTTTTGTACATCTGTGGGTTGATAGAGCTATCTTCTAAAATGTTTTTTCTAGAACTACGGGGGAAAATTAGGCAAATTCTGAGCAAAGGCTTGAGTTTCATTTATTCATCCATTTATCAAGGCACAGTTGGATCTCACTGTCGAAAGTTGGTGAGTTACACATTTGAGGAGAAAGAAATCAACTTGGATGTTTTCTACTGGAGAGAATAATGGTCATGTGTGGACACAGACACCTGCCTCTGTGGAATCTTTACAAAGGCAATTTCCCAGCACAAACTACACATTTCCCAGTGCGCTGTCCATTCATCCCTTCCCTCTGAGGATGTCTTTTCTTGTCTCTAATTGCCTTAGGTAGGGAACATTCTCTCTCAGTAAGTCAGGCTGCGCTACCACTGGAGGGGCGGCCCTGCGGCTGGAGGAACCATGCTTGAATCAAGTCATGTCACCATAGGGCCCTAAGATAGGCCAAGGATGCAAAGGTGACGTGAGTAACAGGTGCGGCCAAGCATATGCTTTGAGATTGGAAGGAGGGAAAGGCTCCACCTAAGCTGAGAGACTGAGAAATTTCACGACAAGAATAGCTTTTCACCTCTCATTCTTGAAATTGTGGCTGAAGTTCCACAAAGATTAAGCTATTTACTCAAAGCATAAGTAAAACAGGCTTTTGTGGGGGAAGCGGGAATTGACTGGGAGGTGCTCTTTGGCCACAGATAGAGTATTAGGAATTCTTCTAGGGTGGGTCACTGGTAGGGACCAGTCACTGGGCAAAGTGATTGGTGAAGTTACTTATAAGCCAAGATTGTGAGTCACCTTCACCAGAGCCTGATCTGCTGCATTATGTACTTCCTCTCTCAGTCACCAGGAGTGAGGCTTCCCTTTTGAGATTTCCTGAGGAAACCTAAAAGGCATTACTCACTGAAGTCCAGAGGAATAGCCCAACCGCTTCAGTTTAGAAAGCTGAGGCTTCAGCTAGCCTTGGGGCTAGAAAGCTCTACTCCTGGGCGTGTTAATTTGCTGGGCTATTTGTCTTTATTTCCTTTGTGCATTGCTCAGCATTCCAAGGAGGTGGCCAAGTCCTTCAGCTTCTTTGTTGTGGAGCCCATAGGAGAAGTAGTTGGCAGAACAGCTCCTTTCCTGGCATTTCCCCCTGGCCCCGTGGGATTTGAGCACGGCTGTGCTGGGGAGGGGGCTAAAGTCTTTGATAAAGAGAGAGCTAAGATTGTTCCTGAAGGGAAGAAATGGACATCCTTAGTTTTATAAATAATGGGGCCCTGTGATCCACCCTCCTTTGAACCTCAGAAAAATGACAGGACTGCCCAAGGTGATGACTGCCTGGGGAACTAGGAGGGTCTTCCTGGATTTTTGAGTCCTGGGCTTTTAGCTCTGGTGAGGATTCCCATGGGACACAAGAACACTCAGGTTAAAGGATCTATGTAAACTTAGCCTACAGGCATCTTGATGGAACTCATGTGGGTAACATGGGAACCATGTTGGCTCAAAGGTCAAACCTAGAAGGGCATCTATTCTGGTGTGAATGATTGTGTGTGTGTGTGTGTGTGTGTGTGTGTGTGTGTTTGTGTGTGTGTGTGTGTGTGTATTGTATGGTGCTGGGGAAAGGATCCAAGGCCTTACACCTGCTAGGAGGTTCTTTACTATTCAGTTACTCTCTCTGACTACATTTTTAAAGTGTGAGGAGCAAAAAAGCCAGAATATTTTATGGCCTGCAATTACATGAAATTCAATTTCAGTACCCATAAATAAAACCTTTGTGGAACAACAGTCAAGCTCACCCATTTACCTATTGTTGATAGTTGCTTTCAGGCAGCAATGGCAGA
Organism: Dinomys branickii; assembly: GCA_004027595.1. Taxonomy (NCBI): domain Eukaryota; kingdom Metazoa; phylum Chordata; class Mammalia; order Rodentia; family Dinomyidae; genus Dinomys; species Dinomys branickii. The sequence continues at coordinate 18,835 of PVLD010005512.1, read as the reverse complement.
GTTGAGAAACTGTAACAGAGAGCTCCCTGGCCTACAAAGTTTGAAACCTTTACTCTCTGGCTTTTTACACAGACCGTGTGCAAAATCACCGAAACTTGTGCCTGTGACCTTTATACTGGAGGATAGATGAGGGAATGGCTTTGCAAAAATTACTTTGCCCCAGATCTTCCTTCCTCTGAGGGTTCTGGCAAGTCCTGGGAATTAGTATCATTCCTGTCTCTTTAGTTTCTCCCCTTACAGTTGTATCATAGTCATACGATCCCAGCTGTGGTGGGCGCACCTGGGGGAAGGACGGGGACCTTTCAGTGGCACTGGGTGCCGGTGGGAAGTGGAGGCCTGGAGAGCTCCCAAAGTGAGGGGATGAGCAGTCCTCTGTCCTGTGCAAGCACTCTGGCTTCTGGTATCCAGTCACCAGGGCCATGGCTGGTAATTTGATTGCAAGAGGAGATTTAATAATTTCCTCTTGCTTCTGCTTGGCTCTGACTTTTGTGTAATCTCATTGGAAAGGGAGCCAACTCTCACAGAGAGCCGAAACAAATCTACCTCCTGCAGAGGCGGGATAATGTACAATGCACAGTTCTCTAGGTTTATTTATTTTTAAGAACAGAGGTATTGTTTGTACTTCAGCCTGTGAAATACGCTCTGCACACTGACGTTGATCACTTCCTTCTTCTACTTAGTTGGCTCGGTTCTCTGAGCCTGTTCCATCTGGGGGAGGGCACATCTGTCAGATGGGCTGGGATGAGGGTTTAGGAGTCAGGGATCTTGTTTTCTGGATCTTGCTCTCATTCTGCTTTCTTGTTCTTATTGTTCTTTTACTCAATGAAAGACTCAAAAAGAGGCTTTGTCTGCCCCTGGAACAGCTGTGAGGAAATTCCTGGGGGGTATCACCAGAAGCTAGCCTGGCTATCCATCAGTTACTTGTAGAAAACCACTTACGAGAAGTCATTTAGGTGTGAGGGGAGGTTGGTTTGGGGAGGAGGCCAATGCCACCCTTGAACCCCAGCTTGCATCTTCCACCTGACGTCTTGCCCACTGCCACTTTCTCCATCAGGGGTCTCTCTTCTCCTAGACAAGTTGGAGAGACTACGTGGCCGGCGGAGTCTTCCCCTCGATTCCCACGGTGGGGGCAGATGTGTCTTCTCTCTACTGCTTCCATCTCCTGCTTCTGAAGGGCCGCAGTGTGTAGTTATCCTCTCCCCTACATGTACTCACTCTTCTAGGGCAGAACTGCCGACATGAAAACATGCTCTTTTTCCACAGCCGGAAATAAACACACCGCGGAAGAAACCCGGGACAACCTTCCTTAGACCTCGTGCCCCCTCTTAGGTGAAGTCTCCTTCGGAGCGTGGTGATTGTCCTCCTGTCTCCGCCCTCTTATCTCCTGGTCCACCTGTAACTCATAGCAATGGGGCTTCCAGCAGGCGTCTCGCAACCAGAACTGCTCGTGTGCAGCGTTTTCAGCCCTCCCCTTGTTGGATCTCTGTTGACTGCTCATTCTTCTTCCTCCTCCTCCTTTGCTGTACTGGGGATCGAACCCAGCGTCTTCACATGGAGCTACACTCCGCTCCCTTTTCAGGGTTTCTTTTGAGACAGAGTCTGCTTTTTTCTTGAAGCCTGTTTTCTGTTGGCTTCCATGAAATTACAGTCCTGGATTTTTCTTTGTGTCTCTGGTCATTTTTCTTGGTCTTCTTTATCAAGCCTTGCTCTGATGGAGACCACTGTGAAGCAGCTCTGAGCAAGACTTAAATTAAGCAATTGGCTTTCCATGTTTATTTGTGAGCCTGTCCAAAGCTGAGGCCCCTTGTCTGGAGATGGGCGGTGGACTCGTAATAAGTGAACCTCTGTGACTCACTGGTCCCTACTGAGGCCTGTAATGATGGGTGAAGCCGTGAAGCCTCAAACGATAAGACAAGGTCAGAATTAAGGACACCAGACCCCCACTTCAACTAGATAAAGACTGTAACCTTAGGCATCTCCCTGCTGGGTAGAGACCTTCCTGGAGTTGATCTAACTCTCCTAAATTAACTTAAGGCCTTACTTGGCGAAGTCCTTCAGTAGTTCAGCTCTTTTGAGTATTGCTCTCCCTTGTTCTGATAACTAAATAAATGTGGGCCACCCAGAGAAGATCTTGGTCTTAACCCTGAGAGAATCTCGAATTTTGTGAGAGGGTTTTGATCCTCCTGGAGCCCTGAAATCACTCCATTTCTCTCTTATTTAGCCTTCACCATCCACTCATTTGGGAGACTGTGGAACTGACTAGTCTGCAGTAACTAAGGAATAATATCAACCCAATATTGTTCTATTCATACTGCTGTGCCACAGTTCCTCAGAGCTCTGTCTCACCTTTCATATGTTCCTTAAGAAACCACCTCTAATTCCTTGGCTATAAATGCGACTGGAGAGCTTATTCCTACAGCATAATGGCCCTATCATAGTCTTGGAGCTGTTGGCTATGGTGTGCAAGGGCAGGCTGGGTCAGAGAAGAGGAGAGGAAAGCTGGGATTTCAACCCATGAGAACCATTAAGGAAGCAGCCCAATCAAATCATTTTCCCTATCTGGGAAAGCCACTTTTGGGGCCCACCTGACAGACATCAGGTGGCCCCTGGTCTAGGATTCTGAATGAACCTGTGGCTTTTACAATAGGACCTCTCAGTCTGATGGATTAATCTTGGATCTCACTTATACAGAACATCTAGAATAAATAAATAATGTACCAAGAGTAGGCAAGTTAATGGTTTCCAGAGTATAGCAGTATACCACCTCTGAAACAAATGACCTTGGTTCAAGGTCACAAGGTCAGCATGATGAGAGGGTAAGTAATTAACCAGGAAAAGACTAATCTTGGAATGCTAGAAAACCACCCTTTCCCCAAACCCAGTAGACAGAATGTCTTCTTCTCCAAAAACAAAACAAAACAAATAAACAAACAAAAAAACTAGATTTCTAAGCTATTAGAAAGCTACTAATTAATTTCTAAGCTATCAGTAGAAAACTACTAGCTAACAGGTACATGGTGTGACAGTAGAATACTAGGTTAAAGTTATATTGTGAACATTTTTTTTCTTTTTGCATTAGTATTTCTATGAATTTGATGAGGTCAGATCTGATGTTTTGGTGGAGCATTTTCTAGTAGCCTGAACTGGAGAAGGAGGCTGATTTAAAATATTTAACGTCTTAAACTGACGGGACTCTAACCTTTTGAAGAACTCTAGAATAACCCTTGCTAAGTGAAGGGAATGAACACTCTATGTGCTTGTCCTTTTTTTTTTTTTTTTTTGCAGTACTAGGGGTTGAACTTAGGACCTTGCACTTGCCAGGCAGGCACTTATTCTACGAGCTATATCTCCAACCCCCATGCCCTTTGTAGATATTGTCTGAGAGAGGACATAGTCAAGCCAGGATTTTGATTAATTTATTTTTGTAGGCATTGGGGATTTATCCCAGGTCATTCACACTAAGAAGCATCCCCAACTTGTCACTCTTCCTTCCTTCCTTCCTTCCTTCCTTCCTTCCTTTGTTTGTTTCTTTTTTTTTTATTTTGAGACAGTCTTACTCGGTTGCTAAGTTGTCCAGGCTGGACTTGAACTCATAGTCATCCTACCTCTGCTTCCCAGAGTGTTGAGATTTTAGGTATATGCCATCATGTATACCTTCAAACCAGGATTTGAACCAAGTATTTGTACCACATTCTACCCCCCATGGGTCTATGTAAGCCCTTGAATCAGACCTGGCTGGTGGTGAGGGAGTATGCTAGTATTCCAGTGGTTCAGCTTTGGCTGCTAAGCCAGTATCTGAACTGTATTTCTCTTCCTGGGCCTCTAATTTGGTGTGACCACAGGAGACACAGGTCCCACACTCGTCCCATCAAAACCTTGATCTATCTCTGTCCTGCTGATAACAAAATGTGAGAAAACCGCACTGCTGAGGGAAACCTCTAGAGTTTTCTTGCTTGTCAATTTCCCCTTCACTTCATTTCCTGAGTTGTAAACAGGCAGAATAGGAGCAGGTAATGAGTGTGTATGATCACCAGAGAATTCCACTGTGCTCAGCATATCCTGTTATTGTAGATCTCAAGTCCTAGTTTGTCCAATTTTCCTGAGACTGTGGTTAAGGGAGTGATTGAGTTTATAGAAATAAAAATTTTACTTTTTTCACTGTGACCATCAGCACAACATACTTGGATGATCATGAGCCTTGGAACGAGCAGTGGATTCAAGTCTCACGTCTAGCACCAAAATTCAGTTTCTCATCTTTACTGGGACCAAAACAAACATATTGAATTCAGAGTCCTTTTTGAGGCCTACATGCAACAAAGGGAAAGAACTCCATAGTATCATGATAGGTGATGAAGAATGAGGCATTTAGTTGGAACGGGGGGAGGCAGGTGTCTACATTCTGCTCACTGAGGAGAGTAGAAAAGTTTCACGGCTCTGCTTTCCCCTCCTCTCTTCCAAAGATGTCCCCCCTCAGGGCTGGGGATATAGCTCAGTGGAATAAGCGCCTGCCTAGCAAGCGCAGGGTCCTGAGTTTGATCCCCAGTACCGCCAAAAGAAAAAAAAAAAATTGCTGATGCAAAGATGTCCCCCCTCATTGGCACAGTTGCTCTGTAGGCTTTGCCCTGATGTTGTCCTAGCTCCCTACTCCAGGGCAGAGGTGGGAGGGGTCTGACTTATGTATACAAGGCCCAGATATGTGAGAAATGATAAATTTAAAGTTTTTTCTTGGTACAACTATCCTGAATAATAATAATTAATAATAATAATAATAATATCCTGAATTTGGTCCTTTTCCCCAGTAGGGCTAACTTTCCTTAAATGGCCTTGATCTCTCTTTCCCATAGTCTCCTCTCCACTTATCCATTCCTAACCCTTGGCTTCTAGAAAATACATGGACTGGTCCAGAGGTAGGGTGGGCACTGCAAAGTTCTTCCTCCTCACTGAGATGAGTACCACTGAGCACATATCCTTGCCCTATTTGCTGAGAAACAGGTGGATCACAAATATTGAAAAATGAAACTTACACTATCAGAAGAAAAAAGTTCTAACCACAAAGATAATAAAAGTAAATTTCAAAACCTAATACAGCATGGCTGAAAGAAGAATGCATTAACCCATGATTATTGAGCACTTTTCACGGTGTATGTTACTTAATTTTCATAATGAGCCCTGTAAACTGGGTGTTAGTATCATCTGTTTTTTGGATGGGAAGACCAAGGCTTCAAAGATTGAAATAATTTGCCTATAGTCACATATCTGGTAAGTGGTGAAGTCGGAATTAAAATGTAGCCTAACTCTAAAATCACAATTTTAAATGCTAAGCAATTAATGCTTCTAAGGCCTCTCAGCTGATTCATCGCTCCTCTGAAGTCTGGTTGTTATTAGTGTTCCCACCCCCGTGGGGAACCACTCACACTGAGTCAAAGCATGGGGCATGTAAGGCTGCTTCCTAACAGCCCTGAGGTTACGACCTCTCGTCAGTGTAGCATGCAATGGGACATAACTATATAACCATGACTTAGCAGTGGACAACTGTGCATATGCAATGAAGCTAGCATATAAGAATGTAAATAGGTGACAGCAACCTGTATAAGAATTATACAGTATGCATGCTGGGAGCTCTTGTGCTCTGCTCTGCTCCGTGCTGCCTACTGTTGTTGCTGATGTCTTGTACTCATGTGTTCTCGAACCTGAGGATCTCACCTATGAAAATCTCCCTTGGACTCCCTGAATGGGCTGACACCACCCAACTGGTCATACAAACTCAGAAATCATCTTCATCTCTCTCACATCCATTATTAGTTTTGCATTTATGAAGGCTCTGCCTTGTGCCAGGTAGTACAGATACAATGGCAAATAAAATGGTCAAGATTCCTGCCCCCAGCTAAGCAAGTCAAAGTCTTCTCTGGGGTTCTAAAATCTGGAATCAGACAGAGAATGCATTAACGTCCTGGCACTGAAACAGGGAGATGCTAGGCCAGTGAGCCTGGTGCAGCTGTTTCCGTGTTGTGTGGATAAATCCAGAGAAAGAATCTCAAGTGACAGATGGAGAGAGGAGCACAGCAGTAGGGTCCACAATTCTGTTTCCGGCTGTTCACAGGCCATTTGCACCCTGCTCGCACCATAGCTACATGAGGTTTTGATAATTTCCACTTCCTTTTAAGATGGTTAGAGTTTAATTTCAGTCATCTGCAACCCAATCTCTGTTGAATGATACAAACCACAACAAAGAGGCGTTTGCCATCTCCCCCAAGACAGTGTTTTCATGCTGTGGAGCATATTCTCATAGGAGGATTTCTTCAAGCACGTGCTCAGCAGACAGAGTCTCTTATCTTGGCTTAGGCCATCAATACAGAGGGAATGATCCAAACCTCCACACTAGTCCTCCTCGGCTTACCTACCTGGCTATAATTTACTCACCCACTTCTAGCTTACACTGAGACAATCAGAAACCTTGTGCATAGAATGTTATGTTCAGACTACAATTTTGTGTTTAGACAAAATTTTATGTTTAGACTACTTTTCTGTTTAGACTGCTTTTGTTTAGTCTACTTGGGAATCATTTCATCAACGTGGAACAGGAAGAAGGTCTTCAGATTCTGGCATGTGTTTTCTTTCTCTGTACTGGAGACTGAACCCAGGGTCCCATGCATGCTCCCCCCAGGTAAGCACTGCACCATTGAGCTATATCCCTTCTCCTCAAATGCATCTTCCATCTACAACTCTTTCTTACATTTCATGAGATAGTTTAACATTTTTCTAGTAAATGTAGCCTTTTCTTTTTTCTCCTCCCTTAAATTGGTGTAGGTCAAACCTAGTTTCTTGGAAATGAAAGAATTTTACCTTCTTTTAATTCTTCCATATTTTTTTCCAGATTTTAATTCCCAGATTTTAACTTCTTTTAATTCTTCCAGATTTTTCTTTGAGTGTATATGCAACTACAACACATAATGTAATAATATATGATAAAATACAATTATATTCTCTAAGCTGTTTTATAACATATGAGACAATAAATACTATTTAATTTTATAATGTGACATTGTGTATATATGCCATTGTTTATTTAACTTCTTACTTTTGATCATTTTGGGAATTCAACACTTTTCTCCATTACTGCAAATTCTAGTCCCTTCTTAGAATAGATAAATTCCTGAAATTCACATCACCAAAGTAAATGTAATTTTAAAGAATTTTAATTTATACTGGCTGCTTTCTTCAGAAAATTTGTGCCAATTCACATTATCATCCTTGGTGAAGACACTCATTGTCTTACATATCCAGCAGCATTGTAATTATTTCATACCTTTGTCCATCTGGTGAATACAGTGGCACCTCCTATTTTAATTAGCATTTGTTGAATAACTGCAAAACTGAAATCTCTTCTCACCCTAAACTCATGACTAATTATAATATTCCTTTTTTGTTTGGTCTGCTGTCCATTCTTTTGTTGAGGTTTTTCCTTTAGTCATTTCTAATTTGTAAGAGATCTTTATATGTATGTCTTCAAAATACATTTGGTATTTTGAAAAACATTTTGAAAAAATGTTTGTGCTACAAATGTTTTCACAGATATGTGTTTGTCTTTTGTTCTTTTATATTGTTGCTACTTTACAGAAATGCTTACTTTTATGTAAAATTTAACCTTGTTAATCTTTTCTTTATGGTGTCTAATATTGTTATATTTCTTTTTTTGTTTGTGTTTTTTTTTTTTTTCTTTTTACTGTTGTTTTTTTAGATAGGGTCTCACTATACGCTTATGTAGCCCTGGCTGGTCTTGAACTCGTGGTGATCCTCCTGCCTCAGCTTCCCGAGTGCTGGGATTACAGGTGTGAGCCACCATGCCCGGCCATCTGTTATATTTCTAAAGACTTCACATATCAAGACTGTGTGAATGTTCTCCTATATTTTACTGTGGTTTCTTTTTTACATTTAAGTCTCTATTATATCGGAGTGCACTTTGGTATGAATTACCAATTTTATCTTCCAAATGATTGATCAGTTTATACTTTTTCCCCAATATGGTTAATGACATCATTTAGAGAGTAATCTCTCCTTCCTTTCAGTAATAAGAAGTTTATCATCACCTTAAGCTGCATTGTACTACCTTTTGCTTCAGAAGTTTCCAGACAGCCCCCCATTCTGTTACTCGTGAAGCCCTTCAACTCTTCTTTATATCCTTTCCAAGAGAAAATGCATTCCTCAGGGGCTGAATAATCAAAGTTTATTTTACTAAATATTTTCTAGGAGAGACACAGGAGTTCTGTACTGAAGTTCAAACACATCACACATCAGAGTACAAGCAAATCAACAACCCCCGTTCTCCCTTGCACTGAACTGTCTCCTGAGTGTCCTGCACTGCTCTCTGCTTACCTATGTGGGTCTGAGGCCTGACAGAGTTTGCCAATCTTTATTTCATGATCAAGGTTGGTTCTCCAGCTCTATGCCCCCACTCAGGCTCATGCACATTCTTACCCAAAGGCCTCGGTGGTCAAGAAATCCAGATACTTGAGGGTAAGAGAGAGAGCCTTATGCTGCATCTTTGAGTTATGTAGTTATGATGTCCCACGCCAGCCATGCCACTGGACCTTCTGACTCATGACAAATGCTCAGCCTGTAGCGGCCCACTGGTAGCTGTTGGTGTGTCTGTAGCAACAGGGTCACCTGTGGCATTTGCGTGCTCAAAGTTGCTACTGCTCTGGAGCAGATTCAGGGTAGATTTCCATACAAGTAGTGAATTCTCCTTTCCCTGCGCTTCTGTCATAGGGCGTCTTGCTCATTGCAAAGTCCTTCTATATTTGCTCCTTCATTTTCTCCTCACTTTTCTGTGAGCTAAGTGGTATCATCTTTAATTCACAGAGAAGATAGTGAAAATTGGCTGTACAGCTAAAATTTAGGCATAGTGCCGCTAGGTGAGAAGTTTGATAGCCTGAGGCAAAGGTATTGATTTTATTTTTCCGCCATGAAACATTTTATCCACCGTGAAACATGCAGCATCTGCTTTTGACCCATTCCACTGCCCCTTGTTTGCTTTCCCCCACAATAAAGTCCGTAGTTCAGTATTTTCCAGGTCAAACGCTGGGCTCCCTGCCTTCCAGTCTCCACCTTCTCCAGGCTCCTGTTTTCAGGGAGGCTTGCTTACGGGACTAAGAGTGGGCCTGGTGTTTAGCTTGAAAAGAGAAAAGGTCAAAACACTTGAAAGGAACTGGCATGTGCTCTGAGGTTTACAGTGTAACCCGAACTTCTCTCATTTGTAGTAGAGAAAGAGGTCACACAGTCCTGCCAAGCCTGAAGAGTTGGCCCCTGGCCTTGTTGGAAGAGAATTTTTCTGCTTTAGAGGTGCTGAAGTGAGGAGTGAGTGCAGTGGGTTAGTAAGGATGTTGGCAGGGGCAAGGATACCGTATTTCCTTGAGATTTCCTAGTCGCGGGCACACCACATTCAAAGTATTTATTAATGTTTTCTGGATCTTCGAATCGTAATTAAATCCTTTAAAAACTCATCATAAGTATAATTGTCTGTGTTCCCTTATTTTTTTGCTAGTTAGATTTATCAGAGATTTGTTTCTTCTGTTGGTGTTTGTTTTCACAGAGAAACAGCTTTTGGATGGACTTAGCTGTTCTAGCTAGTTTTGTTACCTAATTAGGTGATTTCTGCCTATAGCTTTATAATTTTGATCTTGATTTCTTTGTTTACATCCTTGCCATTAAATTGTCACATTATTATTATTATTCTGTATTTAGTAATAAAACAGTTAAATAGCAGTCTCCTATAAGGGTTTTTAAGTGGTACTTTCTAAATAATAGCATTTCCAGTTTGCCGGAAATGGAAGGTACAGTCGCTCCTGGTTTCCAGTGGGGAGGTACTTGTCAGGCGTATGTGTGCCTAAGAACACGGTAACCGTCTCTATCCTTCCACCCTCTACTTATGTCACCCAGCAGTTTCTGCAGAGGAACGCATGAGAAACCCTAATCAATAACTCCAAATACTGTTCTGGTAATAGCTGAGATAGTTCATAATCACAGGCCACGAGAAACCACACTGGAGCCCAGATTTTAAGCTCAGGTCTACACAGAGAACTTAGTCTAAACTTTGGGACCAAATATTTAGGCATCATCTACATATAATTAGAGGATTCAGACCTAGAGAACTGTTGTTATATCTTTACATACTAAATATTTCCACATATACAATTATTCCATACATTCTTTTGTAATTGTTTCACATTTATATTCCTTTTCATTAGCTGCTTCCTCTAACGGTGGAGAAGCTCCAGGAATTACAAGAATATTGGCTGATTTTAACTATAGCCAGACAAGATGTGTCACACAATTTGGTATCTTTCCACATGTATTAGAACTCATTTTGTTGTTCAGAGTATGGGCTGTTTTGGTACATACTCCACCTTCACTGGAAAATGATGTATGTCTGTTTGTGAGGTGGAGTATTCTATGAGTGTCAGATAGGATCAGTTTGTGCTGTGTTTAAGCCTTCTATACTTTTACTGATTTTCTATCTACTGGTTTTATTAATGCATTGCAATCTGACTGTACTTGTAGATTTATCTATTCATTATTGCAATTCTACCATTTTTTATTTTATGAAAAAAAGGTGAAACAAAATTTGGGGGGCTGAGGATATAGTGCAGTGGCACAGCACCTGCCTGGGAAGTACAAGCTCCTGAGTTCAATTTCTGGTACTTCCCCAAAAGATGTATACCAAGATGATAGGAGAAAAACAATAGTTAATACATTGCATATTATTATCTTTAAAGTAGTTACTTGGTACAAGATATGGGCATAAAAATTCACCAATCGATATTAGCACAAACCTTCCTTTTCTGTGAACCAAGAGACACTAATAGTATAACTAATTTGCATTTTTTTCTCTTTTCCCTTCCTTTCCCCTTTCCCTCACCCTAGTTCTGTTTTCCTTTTAAACAACTTCTTACCTCTTCACAACATCTAATGTACATTTTAGATCTTATTTATCCTTTCAATTTCTCACACCAGGGAGACAGTACAATATTTACACATGTGAGTCTGACTTATTTCACTTATGAGTATGGTCTCAAGTTGCATCCATTTACCTATTTAAGTCTCAAGCTCATGGTTGAGTCTACTTTATGGCTGAGTAGTTCTCCATTGTATAAAAATACATCTTGTTTATCCATTTCTTGGTTGATAGGCACTTGAGTTATTTCCAGGATTTAGCTACTACACATTGTGCTGCTATAAACATGGGTGCCTGTATACTGCTGTGGTATGTTTTTAATTCTTCTGGGAAGATATCCAGCAGGAGAATAGCTGGGTCAAATGAGGCTTTTAATACTAGCTTTTTGAGGAATCTCTACACTGATTTCCATAGTGGTTGCATCAGTCCACACTCTCACCAACAGGGGTGAAGGGGTCCCTTTTCCCCACAGCCCCTCCCGCATTTGTTATCGGTTGATTTCTTGATGACAGCTATTCTTACTGGACGGAGATGGAAGCTCAGTGTTGTTTTAATTTGCATCTCTCGAATGACCAGTGATGTTGAACATTTCTTCATATATTTATTTGCCATTTGTATTTCTTCACCTAAGAAGTATGCATTCATCTCAGATGCCCACTTTTGGACTGGGTCTTTGAATTTGGGAGTTCTGATTTTTTCATTTCTTTATATATTCTAGATATAAGTCCTTTGTCTGAGGAACAACTGGCTAAAATTTTTCCTGACTCTGTGGGCTGTCTTTATACTCTGTTGTTGATTTCTTTTGCTGTGCAAAAGCTTTTTAATATGGCGAAATCCCAGTTGTTGATTTACTGCAGTATTTCCTGTGTGATCTGGGTTTTGTTCCTGAAGTCTCTGCCTACAGCTATATCTTCTATATGTCTACCTATTTTTTTTCTTCTTAGTGTTTCTATTTTAATATTTAGATCTTTGATCAATTTTGATTTTAACTTAGTATATGGTGATACACAAAGGTCTAGTTTTAGTCTTTGGCATGTGGAAAGCCAGTTTTTCCAGCAGATGTGGTCTTTTTATACAATAGGGTACTACTCAACCATAAAGAAGGGTAAACTTGAGACATTTATAGGTAAGTGGATACAACTTGAGGCCATACTCATAAGTGAGATAAATCAGACTCGCATGTGTAAACACGTATTGTCTCTCTGGTATGAGAAAGTGAAAGAGTAAATAAGGACTGAAATGTGCAACAGACACTGTGAAACGGGAAGAACTTGTTCAAAAGGAAAGAGGAAGTAGGGTGGGGAAAGTGGAAAGGAAGGAAAGGAAAAGGAAAAAAATACAAGATAGTTGTTATACTATTGGTTTCTCTTAGTTCATTAAAAAGGAAGGCTTTTGCTAATATCATTCATAGCGCTTTTTATGCTCAGATCTTGTATCTGAGTAGCTACTTTGAAGATAACTGTATATAATGTACTCAGTATTGTTATTCTCCTATTTTGTTATGAACATTTTTTAATTTTTTCCATGAAATAAAATAAAGAGACCAAAAAGATAAAAACAAAGAACAATGATAGATTTTAACTGAAAGTCACTTGTAGATACAGTTTCTTACTGACGAAGAGGAACAGAAGAAAAGCAAGAAGTTTAGAAAAATTCCTTAGTTCATGTCACATGCCCTTATTCCACGCTTATCCCCTCTTAGTGAATCACTGTGGTCCCATCGGAAAACATGTCAGTTCTTTCAGTGCTTCACCCCCTCCCCCAGGCCTATGACAGCCACAACCTCCCACCTCCTCGCTTCCCCAGGGTTAACTCCTGTTGGAGAATTTAAGAGTTTGGTGATAGGCAATAACTTCTGTAGTTCTTTCCATAGTCAGGACAGTGAGCGTGGATGCGGGGCAGTTTTCCTTCTCTCACGCAGCGACCTCTTCGCTTGCACTACATTCAGGAGGTCGAACCACACGGGCAAGCAGGTGGGATGTTCCCAGAGTCAGACAATGCACCAATATGCCTTGTGTAGCAGTGAACAATTGCCTTTGATACAGAGGCAAGGCTGTCCAAGCTTGGCACGGAACTTGGGTTGGTGACACATCTCTCTTATCATGCCATTTTGACTCTTGGATTAAGTTTTCCTTCCAGTCTCTGGGGTTGACATTGTAGGAGTTGTCTTGCTGCATACATTTGTCAAGATTAGATAGCCCTTCCTAACAGCAGTCATTATGTAAGTGGTTAGTCCATCCCTCCTCTACAGTTCTTATTTTTACATTTTAGTTTATTTCTAATTGATGAATAATTATATATATATATATATATGTGATTATCATATATATGTACTTATGGGGCACAACACGTTGTTTCTACACATGTATACATGGTGAAATGATTGAATTAAGTTAACATTTCCAGCACCTTATATACTTGTACAGTTCTTTTTGTACACCTTATACAGTTCTTTGTGATGAGAATATTTAAAATCTACTCTTAGCAATTTTGGAATGTACAACACATTACTATTACCTAGAGCTACCATGCTATGCAGTAGATCACCAGAACTTACTTCAGTCTAACTGACTTTGTACTCCTCTTGACCAACATATCGCCTTTCCTAGTCTACCACATCCCCACCTCCCTCCCGTCAGCCTCTCTAACCCACAGTTCTGTCAGGTCCCAGATGTCTGGTGCAAGGGGAAGCGGTGCCATCTCAATCTAGACTCTGCAGGATTGGAGAATATCCATTTCAGTTCCTCTCTGGGTTTTTGAGTCAGCTTCTCATAGCTCGGCTACCAAGCACGTCTCAAATTTGCATAGCTGGCTGCAAGATCTCTCTAGGGGCACAGTGAAACTTAAGATGTTAATTTTCCTCTAAACCACTCAAAAGGTTATCAAGGCCCCGAAAGTCTTAGTTACATACCTCTTTATTTTTTTATTCTATACCCCTTTTTTATTAAAAAAAATAAAAGAACAAAAACATATTAACAAACACATATACATTTACAAAATAACACAAAACAATCCAAGCAATACTGATTTCAGAGAAGGTGGTAGGAAATTAACAATGGTTGTTGTATTACATATTGATATCTTCAAAGCGGGTATACCTCTTTTAAAAATGAGCAGGTGCCTGGCATGGGGGCACGCACTTGTAAAACCAGCTCTCGGGAGGCTGAGATAGGATTGCCACAGGTTCAAGGTCAGCCTGGAGTGCAGAGCAAGATCCTGTCTCAACAAACAAACGAAACAACCCCTGAGGAGTGTTTTCTATACACTTCCCTAGGAAGTCTCATGTTATCTGATCCACAGCCTTATTGCATGTGTCACATTGCTCAGCTAGAGACAAATTATAAATATGTCGATTTTGCGGGTGCTGAGGTCCTTTTGTTAGCTGGTTTTGGGGGGGCGATAAAAGGAGACCTTTACCCAGTACCTGGAGAGATAATATCCAAGAAGTGACAAACAAGGAATGGGAGCATCATGCTGACACTGAATGGTAATAAATCCAGTTTCAAAATGACTACCAAAGTGAAAGCTTACTCTTGAAATTGATTGATTAAGTGTAGAGAAAAATAACTGAATATTAGACCCGTACTTGCATTATTTTGCTTGTTTTTTATTGTTCTTATTGTTGCCTTTGCTAAACTTTAGGCCTTATGAGGGAAGAGACTGGTGCTTTTCTTTACCATGTGTTCATGTCTCACACATACTAGATGCTCAGTAACAATACCGAATAGTAAAGGAGAAGAAAAGGTAGGCGAGTCAAAATTAAAAATAATTTTTCAACATGTAAAGAAATAAAGACCAGCACTAACAGATGTGCAAATATTTATTTTCCAAAGCACTACTTAGAGGTTTAAGTAGCAAAACTTTGGACTACAAAGCAAAAGATAGAAAACACAGAAAAAAGAAGGTGCAATAAATGTTTGAGCTAATGAATATGTTAATTACTCTGATTATTACACACTGTATGCATGTATTCAAATATCACTCTGTTATCTACAAATATGTACAATTATTTTGTCAATTAAAATAAAAATAAATACTATGATAAAAAAGAAAAATGCTTTTCTCTTCCTGTACCCCATCCCCAGTTCCCCTTCCCAATATGAACCATTTCTTCCTATTTCACAGTATGTATTATACATTTGAGTCCTTATTTACACTTTCAGTTTCTCACACCAGAAAGACAATGCAATATTTATGTGTGTATCTAATTTATTTCACTTAAGAAGTCCATCCATTTAGCTAGAAATGTTTCAAGCTTATCCTTCTTCATTGCAGAGTAGTACTCCACTGTATTAAAAAAAATCCACATCTTCTTTATCCATTCAGTGATTGATGGGCATTTGGGATGTTTCCAAGATTTAGCTACTACAAACTGTGTTTCTACAAACATGGGTGTGCATATATCACAGCCATGGAGTGATGCTTTTAATTATTTTGGGAAGATACCCAGAAGGGGAATAGCTGGGTCAAATGGGTCCTCTAGTACTAGTTTTTTGAAGAATCTCCACACTGATTTCTACAGTGGTTGCACCAGTCTACACTCCCAGCAAGAGTGGGGAAGGGTTCCTTCATCCCCCTCTGCTCTACCTCAATTCTCTGCCTGCAGTGCTCTATCAGCACTGCTTATTGGTTGATTTCTTGATGATGGCTATTTTTTCTGGGTGAGATGAAATCTCAGCATTGTTTTAATTTGGACTTCTTGAATGACCAGTGATGTTGAACATTTTTTAATGTATTTATTTGCTGTTTGTATTTCTTCATCTGAGAATGGTGTATTCATCTCAGATGCCCACTTTGTATTGGGTCTTTAAATTTGGGGGTGTCTAATTTTTTGATTTCCTTCCATGTTCTAGATATTAGTCCTTTGTCCGAAAGCAACTGGTAGAAATTTTTTTCCCACTCTGTGGGTTGTTTCCACTCTTGAGAATGTCTTTTGCTCTGCGAAACCTTTTCAATAAGATGGGAAACAAAGCTTTTGTAAATAAGGAGGGAAGGAGGGGTTAAAGTGGGGGACTGGGAAAAAAGAGAGATCAAGATACATCATGCACAGGTATAAATTCCCTGTGATGAATGGGATCACTATGTATATCTAAATCCTACCAAGAAAATTAATTTAAAATAGAAAACAGCAAAATAGAAATTTAAAGACAAAATACATTAGTGGTAAAATTATTTTATTAAAAGACAAATGTTTCCATCAGATGAATTTTTAAAAATTCTATGATTTATTTATACTTAATACCATCTGTAGAGACAGGTTTCTGTTTCCCAGGTTGACCTTGAACCCCTATAGACAAGCAATCCTCCTGCCTCAGCCTCCTGAGTAAATTGGACTATGGGTGTATGGCACTGCACCTGGCTTATACTTAACATCTTATAAATAAGTTTTACTTCCTATCTGGCATTCAAAACTGGCTGCAGTTATAAAATCACATGCCGTGAACAGAATCAGAGTGTTGGAGGTGTTGGGATTTCAAAATCTTTATGAATAACATATTTAAATTACGTCCCCAAAGAACAAATAAAAGGCAATATCGAAAGCATGAAGATAGCAAGGTGTCCTAATGAGAGCATTTAGCACATTTAGCAATTAGGAGCATTTATTTTTCTTTCTTTTTTCTCATCTTTCCACGGCACCTTTATTAAGGTAAAATTAACAAGTGGAAATTATATACATGAAAACACCATGCTGTGTCCCTTGACTATGCACAATTTTTTGTCAATGAAACCTCAGTAAAGCTATTGGGCTAGTGAGAGACCGATGCATGCTTGAACAAGCAAAGTGCCTAATGAACCGCCACACACTCACTCTAGCTCTATCTGAAGGAGGATCCACATCCCGACATAGCCAGCACTGCTCATAGCCCATTTTGGTCGTGGCTGTGCAGCTGCTGGTCAGAAGGTCACCCAGCAGTGTTTAAAAAGAAATAAATATAGGTAAAGTCCTTTCTGCTGAGCATGAGGGAGACATTTTCTGTGAGCTGGACAATTTTGCCATTCATAATGGAAGTGAACCTTGGTTTTCACTTCTTGATTTCTATTTTAGTTAAAAGTAAGTTTCAATTTCCTCCTGATCTGTCCATGCAACATCTTGTATGAAAAGGCTTAATCAAAGCTACCGGCAGAATCTTCTCGGTCCTGATACCAGCAGTTTTTGTCATTTTGCACTGCTATGTGTAACTGTAAATTTGCTACATTTACTGATGTGTCATCAGGTTTAAGATCCTCATTTGTACAATTTACTTTCCCTTTGGATTCTGATAGCAGTCATCACAAAACTGTTTCGAGAATACGAAATAATCATCTGATGTATCTTTGGATTACTGCCTGGAAATAGCCACTCAATGTCCTCCCACCCTTGATCCTCTGGACTAAAGATAAATTAACACGGCAAATAGGCAGTTTCCCTTGGGGCCTTTAAATTAGCTGCTCAGAAGTAGACTTCCAATGAAATCTGTGCACAGGAGGGTGAAAGTAAAGTGTGACAGCGGTGCCATGGTGACAACTGCAGCTAGGTGGGTCTTGTTCCCAGCACCTCCTGGACTAGCAATATACGCCTTCCTGGCTCAAGCGAAGGAGTGTCGCTGTCACTTCTAGCTCCAGTGGGGGTTGCTATAGGAACCACACAGGGAAGAATGCTGATCCCGAGGACCCTCCAGTGCTGGGAATTCTTTGCCTGCAATGCAGAGGGAGTCAGAAGTGGGAGTGGTTTTCCTTGCTAAGCCCAAGCCCAGGCCAGACTTGTTAAAAATCAAACTATGTACTGTGTAAAAGAAACTTAGCCAAACTTGTTCTCTATGAAGTTAAAAAGCAGAAGGCAGGGCGAAGAAAGGTTAATTATAAGTAAAAGTTAGGCAGATAAAGCAATATTAAACTTAAAAGTGTGGACTGGGGAGATTGCTCAGCGGCACAGCACCTGCCTGGCAAGTACAAGGTCATGAGTTCGATTTCCAGCATCAAAAAAAAACCAAAAACCCCAAAATTTAAAAGTATAATTTAAAACAGAAAAGATTAACTAGCACAAAAGAAGTTAGCATCAGTGAAAGCCGTACTTCATAAATGAGATTATGAACTACTATTCTCTGAGTGACATTATCCAAATATATAAAGTGAAAATGGTTATAAATGCGAGGAAGCCTGCCAGAACCACAAGGATAACAGAATACTTTAAAACACTACTATTGTGTATGGCAGAATAAATAACAGAAAAGAAGATTCATTTATTTGAGGGTATTTAGTAAACGTGCTACGGCCAGGACCTGTTCTATAGTCTAGTGGTAGACTTGTGTGCAGAGCAGGCATGATTCTTGCCCTATTAAATAACATCAAAAGGCAAGATAGGTTTGCTAGGTTTAAAGACCAAAAAACCGGGAGTGTTCATGGGATTCGCCTTAGCCCCTTGGAGAGCTTTGCGGGATTAGAGGAAGCAAATCGACCTTATAAATGATGTTTCCCCTCAGTTCTTCAAGCCTGAAGATGGGAAGGTTAAGGAGATCTAGGGTTAAGTTGGTTTGAAGTTGTGAACCTTCTGCACATCTTTTATAAGTTATAGATGACAAGAATAAAGAGTCAGTAGTCAGTTTACTCTCCTGGAGTGAAGGTCTTTGTTTTGGCTCTTGGCCTCCACCTCCGAGAACGTTTGAGTGAAGAAAGGAAAGAGGAGGTTCCCGGATGTGCATATGATCATTTTTTTTTTTTTTTTATTTTAGAAACATAAAAGTACAAAAACCTATTGACAAACAGACACCCATTATCATAGAAAATAGTACAATCACAACTAATCTATAGACAAGGTGATATGGTCTCAACAGTAGTTGTTGCTTTATCCATTGATATCTTCGAATTGTAGATGTATGGACCCATATACAGACATGCAAATTTAGT